>LBNU01036662.1:9067-40520 GCA_014162995.1 Artemisia annua | reverse complement strand
CCCCCTCGACACCTCCTACTTCCATTTCTTGCTCGCTACTCCCAAACGACCCTATAAATAGGTCGAACCCCTCTTCCTTTCAACTCACACCTCCCCTCTCTTCTCTACCTCATAATTTCTGTAGTACTAAGTCCCTAGAAGCCTTAGAAGTTGAGTAGCAAAGCCTTGATCCTTGTTGAGTTCCAAAACCTAGCCGAGAAAACCCTAAACCCTCGTTAGGCCTTCCCCTTGTCACGTAAGCCTTAGTTATTGTTCTATAAGCTTTAGTACTGACCTAGGATGCTTAGGATATGCCTTAGATCACCTAGGAACCCTTGAACTAGCCTTGATCATTTTCTTTTACAAGTTTTCATTTTGAAACCCTAATTTTAGATAATTATGTGTTTTTTTGCTAAATTGCCTTATCATGTGCTATAATCTGATTTAGGGTACTTAGTTAAGTATATATTAGTTAAACATAGGCTAGGAAACTCTTTTGTTTCATAAAAATATAATTTACATGATTTTAGGACTAGTTTTGTAAAACCCAAAATTTACCAAATGTGTAAATGACCAAAATGCTCTTATAAATTTTAAAACTCAAAAAAAGCCTAAATAAAATACCAAATAAATCCCAAACACTTGAAATTTTGTACCAAATGATAAACATTATTTTTGTTGGAGTATTTGAGATATTTGGAACTTATGAAAAATATTGTACACGCCTAAAAATAATTAACAAGTCCAAAATGAATTTTAAACATGGTATACATTATTTAAAATTAAGGTATGAACAAGATATATATTTGGAAACAAATTTTCTCTGATTTGACTCTTTATTCCAGCCCATAATTTCGGCCAATCAACCCTAAAATAGCCTATATAATTTTGGAATCACAATTATCATTGTTATAAATCAAAATAAACCCTAAACTCTCTCTAAAATCATCACCGGCGGCAAAATAATTTCCAGAAGCAACCACAATTTTCTTGGACGTGTATTGGCTCATAGGAGGTGGGGAAAAATATTGGATAGGTCGTGGCGTGATCGGGGTAGGCTGTGGTATTTCTTTTATAT
Source organism: Artemisia annua (assembly GCA_014162995.1). NCBI lineage: Eukaryota > Viridiplantae > Streptophyta > Magnoliopsida > Asterales > Asteraceae > Artemisia > Artemisia annua. Next base: position 39,463 of record LBNU01036662.1, on the reverse strand, counting down.
CGTGTTTTTCCACCCAAGAAAGAATAAATCACAAATACTTGCTCCCTTCGATTGGTAACATTCTGGTATTTTTGCATCACTCTACTAACTCCATAATATCAGTATAAAATGATAAAAATAATCCATGCACGTTATATTGGCCATATGGAATTAAACATGATTAAAACCCTAAATTCGTATAATTTTGAATACGGCTCTAAATAAATTTGGTGAACCTCAAACATATTTTTACAATATGAAATATGATGTAAGTGACCTGTGAAAATTGTATTTGAAATTATTTGAAGCTTAGAACCATGGGTTGTTAATTATTTGTTTATTAATTTAATCGGCAAATTAAATTAAGTGTGAAATAAAATGAAATAAACTTATTTTTGAACCAATTCGAATTAGGGTTAGTATTTCTGTAATTTTTCTGGTTAAAATAAGGTTTAAGGATGCTTAAAATAATTATTTCATAATTTGGTAAATTGGGGATAGATATTTGTTTAATTAATTAATTACCGATTTAATTAATATAATATAAGGGTGTGTTTTGCAATTATGCAAACTTGTTGGCCATTTTTGAAAATGATATTAGACCAGTAGTAATTGGTATAAAATATAATATGGGGGTATTGTGTGTTAAATTTAGAAACTAGAATGTTTAAATGGTAAATTAATTATAAATTAATTTGATTTGGAAATTATTAAAAGTAGAGGGGCTGTTTTATAACTTTGTAAACTTAAGGATTATTTTGGAAACATCAATAAGACCAGGTGTGATGTTGTAAAATTGGTATAAAGGGTGAATGTGTAAGTCTTGTGGTTAAAAGGGGTTAAAATGTAATTATATGCATTTATTTAATTAGACTTGTATTTAATTTAAAATAGAGGGACCATTTTTGTAAATTATAACAACTAAGTGTTTATTCTGTAAATAATCATATTGAGGGGCTAAGGGTGTAAATTTGAAAATTATATGGACTTGTTTGTAATTTTGATAATTAAAAGGATATAAATGGTAATTATTTAAATTAAAGGATTAAACTTGTAATTATTGAAAGTTAAGGGGCTGTTTTGAATAAATATTATATTGATGGCTGAAATGATATACTTTTGATAAATTAAGGGTTACAAGTGTTAATTCAATTAAATATGGTTATACTTGTAAAATAAATATTAATAAGGACTTATTCTGGAAATAATGTAAATTAAGGGTTTGATTTGTAGTATTTGTAAACTCAAGGGAGTGGTTGGTAATTATTGTTAACTATTGAACTAATGTGATGGAAAATTGTAATATTTACATTTTAAACCTTGAACTTTGGCATATTTGTATAATAAACCCTAAAATATGGGAAGTTGTCATATTAAACTCTAATCTTGCAAAATTGACATCTTGAACACTTAACTTGTCCAAACCTTAATTAAAATCTTGAATGAATAATATTGAATATGGTCTTTCCTTCCCCTAAAGAAATTTCGTCCCGCGAATATTGAAAGGTATGCAATCAATGGAACGTGTGATCAAAATTTGCCAAACACGAAAGACTTGGTTTCTCATGACTACTATCATTGTCGATCTAATATGTTTTCCAAGAACATAACAAGTGACTTCAATCAAACGATAAGGATGTGCACATGCAAAGGAATGATAAGAGTGATTCCCTCGGAAGATGTATATGAACATGCGACAGCTGAGGAGGATAGAGTTAGACCGATAGGGAAACTCCTCCTAAACGTACAAAGAAATCAAACAATCCCAAATTTGGTTCCATATAAATTTCTGGTCCTTAATCAACAACCAAAAGTAACGGTCTCACAGAAGCGAAATCGTAGAAGTAGCAAACACAGGTGTACCCTCCAAATGAACAAAGGCATTCAAGCAGATAGAAGGCAATTCAAATCGATAACATCGGACGGTAGAAAGCTCTATAAGAACCCTAAGACATTATAGAGATACAAGGTCAACAATGTATTCCCCTCGAAGAATCCAAATTATATCAAATCATATGGCGAATAAGGAAGATCAAAACGTATAGGTCGAAAGAACCTAAAGTCTCATTATCCGCAGATATCGCCCAAAGGGGGGGGGGGGGAAACAGAAGTCTAAGGCTTCTCTTAGACTAATCAAGACTATCCTTGAACATCACATAAGGGCACTTATATGACGTCAGTATTATCGACGTTCGATCAGGGCGTCATAATACTAGCCATCACATAATATGCCCTCTGATGGTCATAACTCTATCTCAAGTTCGTGATATAAAATCTAATAAACCACCTAGTAGTCCAACTAAATTTAGGGTTGGTCCTAGTCCCCAAGTAATGATGAAACAAGTCGGCAAAACAGTGAAACTTGCAATGACGTAACCAAATAAGCCATATAACCAAGAGTAAAAATGAAACTACTCGTAAGAGTAACGAAAAATCATAGAATGTCCATCAAAAGCAAGGTAAGTTGTCCACAAAGAAGTACAATCCATTCATAACATAAATTTCAGGTTTCCAAGCTCGGTAGTCCGGTCCAATGATTTTCCTCAGCTCATAGGGTGAAAAGAAAAAAACAATAAACTTGAGTCTGTTTCCCTCAACGCTTCCAGCAGTTTTCTTCATGAAATTGTTGGTGTGGATTGCGAATCTTCGTCACGATCCTCGAGCTCCTTTCCATCCGCACATCTGCTTTGGTCTCACTTCTCTTAGTACAACTAAAAGAATAGAGAGACAAGACTGCGTTCTTCAACCAGGTCTTCTATTTACAGCTCCAGGTTTTTTGAGGTAACACCGCTTGCTGCCAACTCAGTGTTATGTGCTAATAGTTCGTCTCCCTACAGTTCATGGTTGCCTTTGAGCCCGAACTGAAATTTCCATGTGCCTGTATGAGGTAACGCCAGTCCCGTGAGCAGTCTTCTATGGTAACAAATTCAGATTATTAAGAGTTATCAAAACAAGGTAAACACGAAGTAGATGTTAAGGTCGCAAATCGAATACGGCAGTCCATGGTAGCATTTATGAAGGGCCATCCAATCCAAAATAAGAGGCCTAAAAATTTGGGTAAATACCAAAAGTAAACGATTCATAGAACGTATACGGTCGTCAAACTGGAAGGTAGTTCAATATGTCAGAAGTCCAGTACACGTGATTTTTGTCAAAGGTATCGAGATGGATAAGCAAACATTTCAAGGTTAGGATCTGGTGTAGCTCAATAGTACAAGCCATAGGTAAGTGTGAATCAACATCGTATGGCTGTTCAAAAATGATGGTGTACGGTATCAGTCTTCGGTATCATTCTATCGCTCAGCTAACAATTTCATATAGAGATTTTTTTTATCATAAAAACGAGTTGTAAAATCCAAAATATTGAAACCATAAATTTTGCACCAATTTAAATTTTAACCTAAGTTTGAAATATTAATAATATGAGATTTTAAACTATAGCTTATAATTGAATATACATAATATAAATAAATTCAAAGTTAATTAAAGTATATCCTAAGTTTCCTAAAGCTAAAATCTATGGCTAATGTCTCTAAACAATTCTCATATAATACCCTATGTCATATTACACGTATAGGATTATTATTTCCCATTTTGGTCGTGAGTTAGCATCAGGTCATATTTGCATGTTCCCAACTCAAACGTAAATCACGCAAAGAATCACAACGCAAATCTCGGCCCAAGATATCTACCTTCCAAATTTCACACGCGTGTTTCCTTTTATGTTAGAGAAGATCCGATTATTCCTCTCTGTTACTCATTTACTTCATACGTTTTTTTGTGGTGATCGACCATATCACATACTTTCAAAACGAAAACAAACCTAAACAAACCCATTTTCCCTTCATCGAGAAATAGTTTCACCATCAGTTATGCCCATTTACACCCTCTAAAATTAAACCCTAAACAAAGTTCTATGATCTCCATTTCAACTAAGTATGTGATCGCATGACGGTTATGATCATTGAGTGGTGTTCGAGTCCTGTTTTCGTGCTGAGTTTCGGTTAGCATTGGTGTTGCTCGAGTACGTTCGAGTCTAAATGGTGTTTGTGATTTGTACGAGTGGTGGTCGTGTACATGTGGCTGTGTACGTTGTGGTATGGGTTCTATCCTACCTCGACAAATCTCGGTGCTCGTACCGATGTCTATACGTGTACGCGAATACTCCAAGTTGGTTCTGGTTGTGTTTTGTTAGCAGCTCGCGAGTTGGCGGTTGTGGTTGTTCGAGTCTTAGAGTGTGGCTCTTGTACGAGTGAAGGTTTTGGTTTTGTAGCAGGAAGTTATGGTCAGGTTCGAGTTTTGGAGTAGGCTCGATCATGTCTCATTATAATCTTATTGTTCGTGTTCGAGTTTCGTTGGTCATTCGGGTTCGATTTCGATCTCAGCTCATTCTCGTTATCTTAGAGGTATATAGCTTTCACTATCATCTCAATACATAATCAAACACTAATCATTAACTACTATAAGATCATCACTAGGTTCAGATAAGAAATACACAAACATTTGTACCTATACGCATGGGACAATTATACGTGCATGATATATAGATTTTAAGCATGCATGATATGATTCAATATTACACTTGTGGATTTTGTGATTAAAAGATTTGAACATGGAACTTGCATCTAAATTGTAGTAAAGAGATCACCTTAATAATAATCTGATAAGATGCACATTTGTAAATGTAATGCATAGGTTTTGGAACTAATAAAATATTAGCATGGTTAGTGTATGATTTAAATACATGCATAGGGTACTGGTTGTGTTTTTTTTTTCGAGTGGGCAAAGAGATCCTAAGCGTCACGTTGTTAATCGGTGTCATCGCGGTAATGTCGCTGGGACGTTAATTAATTATGAACGACGGGGTCTAAAATTTTCATCTTAATATAATATTATAGTATAAACATTAAAATAATTTTATTTGACATTTTAATATTCGATTTGGATACTTTACATTTTGACCCTAAATATTACTAAATTGACATAATTAACCCTAAACTTATATAATTGTCATTTTAACCTTTAAATATTATTATTTATCAATTATAACCTTAAAGTATTAAATTACTATTTCGAAAAAAATGGAAACTTGCTCATTCGAAAAACTTGCTAAAAATGGGAAATTACTAAAAATAGGAAGAAACCTAAAAAGGAAATCTGATTAAAATGAGCTTATTAGTAATTCGCGATTACTAATTCGTATAGGTTCCGTGAAGCGGGAGTGATCATCTTGTGACCGTTCTTTTCCTGTTTACTTGCTTTGAATAAGGTACAGATATTCTGACCTATCTACAGGTTTCTCATGCACTCTTGTCTTTCATATTCCTTTGATATCTTGAACCTTGTTATGTTCCCTTGATTATTGAACCTTGTTATATTCCCTTGATTATTGAACTTTGTTATGTTCCCTTGATTATTGAACCCTGCTATGATCCTTTTAAAACTAAACCTTGCTTGAAACTTACACTATAATTCTTGAACCTTGAAATAACCTTGTCATGATACACTTGATATAATAAACTTGATATGATAATATTGACTTGAACCTTGATTTGAACCCTATGTTAAAATCACTTACTTCGATCTTTGACTTATACCTTGACTTGAAAACCTATAGTATGATAGTTGATTCAAACCTTGACTTGAACTCGATAAAACCTTTGATATTATGAAAGTGCTTTTAATATTATAACTAGATGTGAAAACTTTTCGTAATTATTTCATTAAAATGTTTTGAGAAAAACTATTTTAAAATGATGTTTATGAACACTATGTGATTTCACCTTTATACGAAGTTTCACTAACTTGTATGAAGATTTCTTTTAAAGACTACCTTACTGAAACCGTTACTTTTATGAAAACTGTTAATAAAAGATTTCTTTTAAATGAACATTTGACATACACATTTGAATTGAACCCTTGCCATGAACCTTTATTTGGAACTTAATATGAACCTTTGCCCTGAAACTCATTATGAACCTCTACTTGGAATTATGACATGAACCTTTACACCAAACTCTACGTACACTCTCACCATGAACCTTTACCCTGAACCTTAGATATGAAATCCACATTAACCTTTTCAGTATGAACCTCGACATAAACCTTTCCATCCTGAACCTTTTGCTATGGGCCTTGATAATGAACCTTTTGATTTGAATCTTGACTTGAACCTTTATGTGAACCTTGATATGTACACTTGATATGGAAACTTGACTTGAACCACTTGATATGAAACTTGGACTTGGATACTTGATACTTGACTTGACCCTTGACCCACAGTTGAGACTACGAGCCACCACTTGTATACTAGGCATGGGGGTTCCATGTCTGTGTCATTGATGCACCGATGGCATGACTCTAGGGTAGGAGAGTGATGACCTATCCCGTCCCTTACTTGATTTGTTACGTAGAGGAAGTACTTGGCCGACTGGGGCGTATGGATGCATCCTAGATTTGTTTCTTGTTTCGATGGATTTATCATATTACTTGTTACATACTTGGTGACTGATGGTGTGTGCGATACACGTCTTTCACATCTTGGGAGCTAGCTACTCCAACCCTTGGAGGTATCCCCTCATATTATACTTGGTATCCCGAGGTCTCCCCTCTGGATGCATGGTTACTTGATTACTTGACTTGACTTGATACTTGACTTGATTTGGGCTCGTGGTGGATAACTGACCTGACCTTTATACCTTTATACCTTTACATCTTTACAACTTTGATACAGGTTCCTTTTACTTCTGTTATACTTCCTTTTACTTCCATTATCTTTCCATTGCATTGCATATCATTCTATATTGCTTGTTACTTTCATATATGTTCACTGGGCTCTCGTAGCTCAGCCGCATTTCTTTTCCTGCGGCAGGTTTTTAGTAGGAAGCTGGGTTATGAGTGGAGAGTACATTGGACTTAAAAGACTTTACCTTGATAGCTTTTGGATTAGTAGGAGCTTTTGTTCATTCCAGACTTAGTATTTGTATTACTTTCATTTGTACTTGTACTTCAGTCTCCCTTGTAACCTTGATACTTATTTTGTATTACTTGAGATGTATGCTTGTGCTTGCTTTGATATGTCACCATAATGTGGCACTTCTACCCTTATCGGGTTGGGGTGTTACAATTATGGTATCAGAGACCAGGCTGCGACTTGTAGTACATTAAACCATGACCTGTGTAGTTTGGACCACTAAATTTCCACAGTAGGCGCTCACAAGATAACCTTTGATATTTGCCGTAAGATCTCCCCGTAGGAGCATAAGTTTTGACCGGTGAGGAATGGGTAGACTAGGACATCTATGTTTGTGACACTTGCTTCCGCATTACTCCGATTCTTGCCTTTTACTCTAGCCTTAGAAGTTAGAAGGTCTTGCAACCCATGTTTGATTTCCAAGCGAGTGGAATACTCCTAACACTACATTGATACCTTACACCATTGAGTTTCACTACTGATTTTTATCTCCATCTCCGATTTCCTTGATAAACATTTTGATACCTTTCTGATCGTTCCGAAGATTATTCAACCATAATGCGTGTGACACATTCTTTGAATTTCGTACTTATGCTTGACACAGTGTGTCGTTTGATACAACTTGACTGTGCAAGATCAAATTCTTCCCTACGAGAACTCTGGTATTTATTAACCATGAATATAGGAGTTTTGTTCCCTTCCTTTGAATGGTGAACCTTGTCTGCCAATCAGTTTCCTTGGGAGGTTATGATAAAATCTCTATATGAAATTGTTAGCTGAACATGATGATACCGAAGACTGATATCCCGTACACCTCATTTTTGACAGCCATACGATGTTGATTCACACTCTACCTATCGCTTGTACTATTGAGCTACACCAGATCCTAACCTTTGAAATGTTTGCTTATCCATCTCGATACTTTTGACAAATCATGTACTTGACTCTGACATATGAACTACCTATCCAGTTTGACGACCGTATTCGTTCTATGAATTCGTTTACTTTTGGTATACCAAAATTTTTAGGCCTCTTTATTTTGGATTGGATGGCCCTTCATAAGCTACCATGGACTGCCGTATTCGATTTGCGACCTTTAACAATCTACTTCGTTTTACCTTGTTTTGATAACTCTTAATAACTTGAATTTGTTACCATAGAAGATGCTCACGACTGGCGTTACCTCATACAGCACATGGAAATTTCAGTTCGGGCATCAAGGCAACCAGACTGTAGGAGACGAACTATTAGCACATAACCTGGAGTTGGCAGCAGCGGTGTTACCTCAAAAACCTGGAGCTGTAATAGAAGACCTGTTGAAGACACGCAGTCTTGCTTCTCTATTCATTTTAGTTGTACTAAGATGAATTGAGAGCAGAAGCAGATGTGCGGATGGAAGGATGCTCGGTGATCGTGACGAAGATTCGCAATCCACACCACAATTTCATGAAGAACTGCTGAAGGCTTGAGGAACCAGACTCAAGTTTATTGTTTTTTTTCTTTTCACCCTATGAGCTGAGGGAAAATCATGGACCGACTACTCGAGCTTGGAACCTTGAAATTTATGTTATGAATGGATTGACTCTTTTGACAACGTACCTTGCTTTTGATGGACATTCTATGATTTTCGTTACTCTTACGAGTAGTTTCATTTTTACTCTTGGTTATATGGCTTGATTTGGTTACGTCATTGCAAGTTTCACTTGTTTTGCCGACTTTGTTTCATTATTGATCTTGACTAGGACCAACCCTAAATTTTAGTTGGACTACTAGGTGGTTTATAGATTTTTATTCACGAACTTGAGATAGAGTATGACCATCATGAGGGCATATTATGTGATGCTAGTATTATGACGCCTGATCAACGTGATAATACTGACGTCATATAAGTGCACTTATTGTGTTCATAGGATATCTTGAGTAGTGCCTAAGAGAAGCCTTAGACTTCTGTTTCCGTTGGCGACTATCTGCGATTAATGAGACTTTAGGTTCTTTCGACCTATACGTTTGATCTTCCTTATCGCCATATGATTTGATATATTTGGATCTTCGAGAATACATTTGTTGACCTTTGTATCTCGATAATGATCTTAGGGTTCATTATAGAGCTTTCTACCGTCCGATGTTATCGATTGAATTGCCTTCTATCTGCTTGAATGCCTTTGTTCATTTGAGGGGTACACCTGTGTTTTGCTACTTCTACGATTCGCTTCTGTGAGACCGTTACTTTTGGATTGTTTGATTAAGGACCAGATTTATATGGAACCAAATTTGGATTGTTTGATTCTTGTACGTTTCGGAGGAGGTTTCCTATCGTCTAACTCTACCTCCTCAGCTGTCGCATGTTCATAACATCTTCCGAGGGAATCACTCTTATCATTCCTTGCATGTGACATCCTACTCGTTTGATTTGAAGTCACTTGTTATGTTCTTGGAAAACCATATTAGATCGACAAGATAGAGTCATGAGAAACCAAGTCTTCGTGTTTGGCATAATTTGATACGTTCCCATTTGATTTGCATACCTTCAATTTCGCGGACGAAATTTTCTTTTAGAGGGAAAGTCACGTCACGCTTCAAAGATAAATAATTTCACACCTCTCTTTACTAACTTTGAAAAGTAGCAAAACGTTCAAAGGAGATAAGAAAGCATTTATACCCTAAAACGCCCCGGTTTTCCATTTTTGACTATGTACATCATATATAACACTACTATAGCTTATGACGGTGTGCTTGACTTTCATTATCTTTCAATAACGATTAAGGGTCATAGAGTAAGAACACGATTCATAGAAAAGTGACCGAATGGATAAAATTCATCGTCCCTGATTTTTCACAAGCTCCCAAACTAAGCGTAAAAACGGATCATTGTTTAATTACAAGTTAGATGCCAACGCTACCCATGGAAGTTACTCGTGTACCGTTTGCTCCCATTTTCCTATTCTTGTATCTCATTATTTTATTTTTGTGAGAGAAATGAATTTCTTCATAAGCATCTCGTTTCATAGTTTTTAGTCCGATAAAGATACCAAATTTATACGCTAAGTATTTATCGATCTTCCCTTAAGAAGGTTTGCAAGAGAAATGTGGTCCACATCAAGGATATTGGATACAAACAAAGACTTTGGGATACAACAAAAATAGACATAAGTTGGCGAGTACATTTCACGTGCACCTCATGCGTCCGATCTAGGATCGTAACATGCACCTCACGCGCGACCAACTTTAGTCTTAACACTAGAACTCATGATCCATAAATCTTCAACATACATCCTTATTCTTTTCTTTTCTTTTTCTTTTTCTTTTCTTGATACTTTTTTCTTTCTTTCACTTTTTTCTTTCTTTTTCTTGCCTTAGTAACTTCTCAACTCCGAACCTTCACGGTTTCAATCCAAGACCTACCGCCAACTGCTAGGGTTGGAATCTAGGATCCAAGGTCCGATCTCAATCCGAAGTCTTAAAGCACCTTAGCTCATACATAACAACGGGCTTTTGGGTAGCTCCGAAACCACATGCGTACTACGCTTATTCAACGATATACAATACAACTCAACTGACGTGTATCCATGATGTGTACCCAATTTCCCAAGCAAAGATTCTCTTAAGAAGATAAAGAACTACTCATCGGCTAAACCTAACATCTTAGTTATTTTGCACAGATATGGGGTGAAGCAATTTTGTGGGAACAAAAAGTCATGAGTACCTTCGATGAGCTTGAAAGAGATCCAACTACTCTATGCTTAGCATCTAACTTCTAAAGAAACTCTATCATTTTACGTTCTCCGCAAATTTAAAATCTCAAATAATGAGACCCGCGAATGCTTAGCCATAATCATTTTTAAAGATTATATTGGTTAAGGGATACAAGCTAGGGCTCAACACGCCCGGATCAAGTCAAAATTTTTATTCTCACTCTTACCTAGTAGGAAAGTCAAACGCGGTGTCAAAACTTTATTCTATTTTTGCATATTTTTTTTCAATTTTTCTCATTTTTTTTTGAAATTTTTCAAAATTTTTCAATTTTTGTGGTTTTTGAGGAAAAACGGGGTTGCGTAAGTAAACGAAAAAGATGAAAGTGCTAGGTCAATCAAATCGAAGATTCACCCCCCAGACTAAAGTTTCAAGGTAAGGGTAATCCTAACAATAAATCTAAGGCCGTTTATTAAGTATGCCAAAGATACCATTAGTCAATAAGATTTTGGATATACGATTTCCAAGCAAACATCAATACATGGGACTCGAGTGGAGATGAAACGAACCACGAGCACGAGAGTCATCATGAAATGGGCAAATCCTGCACAAACACAAACAACCAAGCAAACACAAGATTGGAAGAGGTCGCCCTCCTCGCGTTACTTATTAGAAAATAAAGATGAAATAAAAGGATAAGCATGGGGTGCCTCCCACGAAGCGCTTGTTTTTTATCGAGTCGTGTAGCTTAGACTCGCCCCGAATTTACTTGTCCTTGGGGGAGCAAATGAAACAGCCGGCTTGAAAAGCAACGATGCCGGGATCAAAAACAACATCCTCACTCCCGGGGGGATGACAGATAGGAGAAACAGCAGCATATGTGAAGAATGGAAGAAAGATCTTTATCACAATTAGAATCAATTCTTCATTTTCAAAAACCTTGGGTGGGAGGGCTGGAAAAATTTTATCAAAAAGTAAGTCTCCCCCCAGACTAACGTCTTTCTCAAGATCAAATTGAAACGATTCATATTCGGGAGGAGAGGAAAAAGCAAGAGAAGTGTTATTGCCACGACTCGTCTCCTCCGAATCAAAGGAAAAAGCTTCATAGACTGGGATAGAAAGATCGGGATGAGAAGTGGGATTGCCACTTAATGCTTCGATCTTAGCAATGAGAAGATATACTTTCGCCAGTTTTTCACGAAGAGCTTCATCTTGGATTTCATTGTCGCCATCTTCATCATTCTCCTCTTCTAAGCTGACGAGCTCAGAAGGTAGGTCGTCGACATAATCGATGTCTTCAAAAGGTAAAGAATCATAGTCATTGTCGGACTCGGAGAACACTTCAACACGATCACAAGATTTGTCAAACGAATCCTTGAGCTCGGGCTCCAAAGGATCTGACGGCTTAGAAATATCAAAAACAAGTGTCGAAGAACATTTTGGAGAATCCGGAGGTGGGACAAGTGGTGTGCTCTGAGAGCTAGCAGTTTCCACCGCTTCCGTTGTAGTCTCTGGTTCGTGTTCTTGGGAAGAGTCGGGAGTATCAAGAACAAATTCACAATCACCGTTAGAAATTTCCACGGACTCTCTTGGGGTTGGGACAAGGTTCTCAGCACTTGGTTTATTGAATTCACCAGATTCCGTTGCCGGAATAGTACTAAGATGCTCGTCCCCCATTATGAAAGAATCCTTTCGGGCCTGTTCTTCAAAAGATTTTTCAAAGTGGTATGGAGAATTTACAACCGGTTTGCTCTGAGACGTGCGAGCTCTTGACTTGTTTTCGATAGTCTTCAATGCATCGTAAGTGGTTCGACAATAGAGGTTACCACCGGCGGCCGTATTCAGTGAATCTTGATCATTTGGCATTAAAGCGTTGTAGAAGATGTCGATTTGAAACAATTCAGAAAAACCATGATGTGGGCATTTTCTCATAAGATCTTTGAATCTTTCCCATGCCTCGGCAAAAGACTCATCAAAACGTTGTTGGAAATTAATGATTTCTTTTCGAATTTCAAGCGTTTTGGAATGAGGGTAGAATCGATTCAAGAATTTTGACGCTAAGTCGTCCCAAGTTGTGATAGAGTTAGGAGGTTCACGATCAAGCCATCTCGAAGCTGCTCCTTTAAGCGTTAACGGAAATAAGATTAGCTTCACCACATCATCAGGAACTTGATTTATTTTGAACGTTCCGGTTATTAGGTAAAATCTGCTGATGTGGGAGTAAGGATCATCGTTTTTGGAACCAAAGAAAGGATCAATGAAATCAAGTAACTCGACGTTGATTCGATATTCATCTGCAAGAATCGGTGGGATAACGATGGCCTTCTCAAGATGTACCGGAATTTTGAGCAACTCCTCCATAGAACGTGTACCTGCCATGATATGAATAATAGGAGAATATTTTTGGGTTTTTATGTTTTGAAAAATGAAAAGTTTAAAGCGAAAACCAATTTTGAAAAGGAAAATCTTTTTGGATTTTTGATTTTAGAAAAGTGGAAATCAAAAGTGAAAACAAATTGGAAGAGAAAATATTTTTGTGGTTTTATATTTTTGAAAGCGTTAACTTCTAAAAGAAGGGTCTTCAAAACACATTACTCAAACGATCGAACGACTTAATCTTATCAACCGCTCCCCGGCAGCGGCGCCAAAAATTGATCGAGGCAGAATGAGCGGTGAAGCTTAAACCACGGATCGTTGTCCCAACGAGGGTTGAATATGGATCTCGTCACTCAAGACCGTGAGCTATGTGTGATGAATTAGTTAAAAAGAAGGTTTGGGTTTTGATTATACTACAACGACAAATTAAAGTAAAGGAAAGCGGTAAAACGACATGAAATAAGAAAACAAGTAAAGAAGCATGTAATAAAGCGACTAAAGAAAGCGGTAAATGAAAGCGATAAGTAATGAAAACGGTAAATGAAATTAAAAGACAATGTGTTTGCAAAGCTACGCGAGTGAGTTCATTAAGCTTGAGGTAAAAGTTTGTGACGAGTTATTCTCCTTTCTCGAGATTAGTTGTTGATTAATCTTTTGAAAAGATATTAACTCAAGACGAGTGAATTAATCGTTCTAGACTTTTAATCTTCGAATAATTAACTCACACGTCTAAGTAATCTTTCGATTACTTATCACAAACGTTTAACACTCTCACTAAATTCACAAACTCGAATCGCTAAGCAAACACGTTTTAAAAACTACTCGAGACTCATATTAAACACGTAAAGCGATAAAGAAAATAAAAGACTTGTAAAACATTTAACGTAATAAAAGTTTAAAACTAAAAATGAAAAGACATGAGACTTAAATAAGAAAACGACACTAAAAAGATTTTAAGAAAATTCGACAGCATAACGTTTAGATTTGAGAAAAAGAAAACCTCACTCGATAAACGATGAGGGAAAATAAAAGCCTAGCTCGGCTTGAAATAAAAATGAAACAAGAAAAGAAGAGATCAAGTCCAAACTCGCTATATCTAGAAACTCCTACTCGCTAAAAGTGCTTGAAACCCATACTCGCTATTACTCTTATGCCATACTCGCTAACACTTTAGTTCATACTCGCTAGATCTATGAAAAGTACTATACTCGCTACTATAAGTGATATTCGCTGGAGTCCATACTCGCTAGGATTTTTCCCAACTCGCTAGGTTTACACATACTCGCTACACACAACCCCATACTCGCTGGAATAAAATGAAACTCGCTAGAAAATTATTTGATACTCGCTAACATGGTTTCATACTCGCTAAACCCTAAATCCATACTCGCTATACCCTAAAATTTTCCTACCCGCTAATTAAAAACTTTTAACGTGTCCAAAACTTTATAGAAAATAAATAAAACTAGTTAGAACTTAATAAAATTAACGTTTAGACTCAAAATAAGCTTATAAATAAGCAAATAAGCCACGGCTTCTTTTGCAAGCCCTAACCCATAAGCTTTTTATGCAACTCAAATAAAAACCATGCAAAGGTGACAAGAAGTTTATAAAAGCTTGAAAGAAAGATTTAGGGCATGTAAATAAGCTCAAAAGATTAAAAGAAAGATTGTAAAGAACTAAAATAAGCTAGAAATAAGACATAAAATAAGCTTGTATTAATAAAAGTTACACTAAGACATGAAAATAAGCTAAACTACACCTACCTTACACCTACTCCTAATCCTATCTAATCTTACAAATGAAGCTACCAAATGATATTTATCAAGCTAGGNACCACATTCGGTCCGGTCTCGGTCTATGGTTTTTCCCTAACTCGGTCTTCGGTCCGGTCCGGTCTTGGCCGGTCCGGTCCGGTTTTTGGATCGTGATCACCCCTACTAGCAGGGTACCCGCGCGTTGCAGTGGCGGATACCATGCTAGTCATTCTATTATGTATGAAAACATAGCACATGTTTTCCACTAATTATTCTTTTCATACCCTGAAATTAAATTTTCCGGTGTATCATGTATTTTAGTTTATTATGTTCTTTTTGACAATAAATTTACGGATATTAAGAATTTCGTTTAGCTCGTGCCCGTTCAGGCTCGAACCCGTTAGCTCGTGCCCATTCGGGCTTGAGCCCGTCTGGCCCACACCCGTTCGGGCTCAATCCCATTTGGCCCATTGCCCATTCGGGCTTGAATATTTGTATAATGTGCTTTATTATCTGTATTAGTGACATTTAATATAGGAATTGTGTTTAATTTGATTGTATAATATGCTTGATAATTTGTATTTCTTATGTTAGGGGTGTTTTAATAACTGTATTAATTGTATTTATTGACCAGTTAATTAATTGACTATATTAAACAGCATTAATGCGTTTTTTTTTTTTTTTTAGTTAATATGTGCATTAAGTGGTGTACGCTATGCTTCTTGTCTTGTAAGTCTAAAAATTATGTGCATTAAAGTGGTGTACACTATGCTTCTTTTCTTGTAAGTCTTAAAAGATTAGAAGCATTGAAAACTATACTTGTAACAACCTAGATTTTTTAAAGACACTTAAATTTCTAGCGGCTTTTAATTATGTATATGCATCTTTCCTATTAAAAAAATATTTTTGGTATTAAACATTTTAAGATTTCTAAATATAGATGTCCTAAATACATTATAAGGTAGTATAGATAAATAAAACTATACTCATATTTAAAGAAAGGGATTTGCTAACGAGTGCCCACTATGCACCTTATAAAATGTAAACAAATGCATTTAATGTATAATTAATACACTAAAACTTTATTTTTAAAATAAAAAATGCATTTAATAACTTTAATTAAACTTATAATTTACTATAATTAAATATGTTTTTTAATTTAATACACTTAAATTTTTTATATATATACACCTTATAAGGTGCCCAGTGGCACCCGTTAGCAAATCCCAGAAAGAAAAGCTATGACTTATGCATGTGGTAAAAGCTTGATAATTTAATTAATCCATTATGCAATTACCAGGCCAGGCTAAGGCCTGAAAATGTTGTAGCCCGTTTTTCATTCAACACCAATATATTTGGCCAGTTATAGTTAGTCGTGAGATATTACTGATTTTTTGAGAAATGCACATCTTTTGGATACTAATTTCAGAACATAATGGAAGAAAAAACAGATTTGATTTGAAGAAATTAACTGCGTCCAACGTTGATCAGCCACATAATAAGAATATAAAAACAAATAAAAAGAAAATAACACATGTTCAACGCTTTGGATATATGTTCTCCATTTTACATGATTATGCTGATCGTTTGGCACAAGGGAAGTGTTGATCTTGAGTTGCTGTAGACAAATTAAGAAGTCAAGTGACTTAAAAGAATAATAAGAATAATTCCATTCAACTGGAGTGTAGAATGAAGTGCATCGTTGAATGTTAAGCTGAGTGTCTCGCGATTCTAAGTCTATAATCAAGTATGATTAAATCGCTGGTACCAAACTCACTTAATATACAAAAAGACAGTGTTAACAGGATAGAGAAGTGAGGCTCAATAGTCCTAGGGGAAGAATCGTTGGAAACATTAAAAGTAATGATTGCTTACTCCCAACACTTTCTGATACAAGCTAAATCAATCATCTGGAATCGGAAGTAATGTCGTGGACTCATGCAAATTAGACGAGACGTTACTATGAGAATTCATTTAGCATATTGTGAATCCGTGAATGAAAAGACATTTCATTCTAAAAGGTCCTTAGCTGATTATTATTGTGGGAGACCGAGATAATGAAAGCAACTATTTTAGAAGAAGTGGCATTCTCAAGATTGTCGAATTTCACATGCATTTGCGGGGCAAATGTTGGACGTGACCGTGATCAATAAGTGACAACTTAGATTGAAGTTATTGGCGTTTTCAAATCGTGGCGTACTATTCCAATGACCTAAGGTATTAGGTTGTTAGACTTTTTTTTCTCATTGAGTTTGACTTAGTTTCCAGTTACTACGTAACAGTGTAACACTGTGTGCTAATGCTGGATCAGTGTGAGCTAAGGAAAGATGATCTAATGATCAAAATGGCAATTTGCAACTCCTAGAAATAGATTGGAGAAGGATATTTTTCCTGAGTCCATTGCCTTCATAAAAATGCCGAAGGGTCACACTGGTACACACTATAAGTAAAAATGAGAAACGACTTATGAAATGAAAAAAGAGTAGTGAGGAAATGAAAATATAGTAGTATTTTCATTGAAGAGTAAAACGATAATTTTCCTAAGTTAATATATTTATCATAGATAAATATATAAGTAATAAAAGGAAAAATATACAAACCATAAGGGTTGTATATTCGGCTGTTCCCCTATGGGGATAGTTTGACAAATTGTCAAACTTGTATTACTTGTTGGACAAGAAAAAGGGTTTCCTAATTGTATTAGGAACCATCTATAGAATCCTACAATTACAAAGGTGATAAGTCATAGATTGTTGAATATTTATCACATGTTTATTACTTATATTTATGCATGTTTATATCTGAATTGATACTTAATTGCCTAAGTTTTCCTATTTCAGTGATTATGGAGCAATATTACAAAAAAACGGAAAAATGCATGATTTGGAGCTGATTTTGATGATCTTGTATGCAAGCTGTAAAAGAGCATCGGTGTATGTAACTCTGGCCATACGCTGTATTGATTCTAGAAGAATTCACTAAGTATTGGTGAATATTGAAGCATACGGCTTATTTAACTCTGGCAATACGCCATATTAGGAAGCTCTATAGTCAAAGCCCAAGTCAACCATTGAAGGCATACGTCGTATGAAACTCTGGCTATACGCCGTATTTAAGATCTTATCTCCATTCCAAGTATTTCGAAGATTTGATGGTATATGATGTATTCAACTCTGGCAATACGCCGTATTTAAAAGCTACACAGAATATGCTTGGCATATGCTTTCTTCGTCAGCAATTAAGAAATCCAGAATACGCCGTATTCTAGCCTTGACAGAAGACTATAAATACAAACCTTATACAGGAGTTTTTGATATCATTCACTCACCNGGTTTGCATTCTCTTTTACTTATTGCTTTACTTTATTGATTGCATTATGTGGTTGCTTGTGTTATGACTTGTTGATTATACTTGTGTGATAATTTGTTTATACTAGTTACAAACTATACAAAACATCTTTCATATTAGAACAAGCTTGAAGTGGACATTTGATACAACAAGTAATAAAGATTTTAAACGGTAACGTATTCAGCCCCCCTCTACGTTTTCACAAAGACATTTCATTCTAAAAGGTCCTTAGCTGATTATTATTGTAGGAGACCGAGATAATGAAAGCAACTATTTTAGAAGAAGTGGCATTCTCAAGATTGTCGAATTTCACATGCATTTGCGGGGCAAATGTTGGACGTGACTATGATCAATAAGTGACAACTTAGATTGAAGTTATTGGCGTTTTCAAATCGTGGCGTACTATTCCAATGACCTAAGGTATTAGGTTGTTAGACTTTTTTTCTCATTGAGTTTGACTTAGTTTCCAGTTACTACGTAACAATGTAACACTGTGTGCTAATGCTGGATCAGTGTGAGCTAAGGAAAGATGATCTAATGATCAAAATGGCAATTTGCAACTCCTAGAAATAGATTGGAGAAGGATATTTTTCCTGAGTCCATTGCCTTCATAAAAATGTTGAAGGGTCACACTGGTACACACTATAAGTAAAAATGAGAAACGACTTATGAAATGAAAAAAGAGTAGCGAGGAAATGAAAATATAGTAGCATTTTCATTGAAGAGTAAAACGATAATTGTCCTAAGTTAATATATTTATCATAGATAAATATATAAGTAATAAAAGGAAAAATATACAAACCATAAGGGTTGTATATTCGGCCGTTCCCCTATGGGGATAGTTTGACAAATTGTCAAACTTGTATTACTTGTTGGACAAGAAAAAGGGTTTCCTAATTGTATTAGGAACCATCTATAGAATCCTACAATTACAAAGGTGATTAGTCATAGATTGTTGAATATTTATCACATGTTTATTACTTATATTTATGCATGTTTATATCTGAATTGATACTTAATTTCCTAAGTTTTTCTATTTCAGTGATTATGGAGCAATATTAAAAAAAACGGAAAAATGCATGATTTGGAACTGATTTTGATGATCTTGTATGCAAGCTGTAAAAGAGCATCGGTGTATGTAACTCTGGCCATACGCTATATTGATTCTAGAAGAATTCACTAAGTATTGGTGAATATTGAAGCATACGGCTTATTTAACTCTGGCAATACGCCATATTAGGAAGCTCTATAGTCAAAGCCCAAGTCAACCATTGAAGGCATACGTCGTATGAAACTCTGGCTATACGCCGTATTTAAGATCTTATCTCCATTCCAAGTATTTCGAAGATTTGATGGTATATGATGTATTCAACTCTGGCAATACGCCGTATTTAAAAGCTACACAGAATATGCTTGGCATATGCTTTCTTCGTCAGCAATTAAGAAATCCAGAATACGCCGTATTCACTATCGAATACGCCGTATTCTAGCCCTGACAGAAGACTATAAATACAAACCTTATACAGGAGTTTTTGATATCATTCACTCACCACTCTCAACCACAGCCGAATTTCAACATTCCAAGGCCCCAAGATTAGTCCCAAGAGCTAGGAAACCAAGGATAGAGGGTCTCGTATCATCACATTAGGTTTAACCATTCGATTTGCATATCGATTTCATTGTGATTCATTTTGTTCTTCGTTTGAATTATCTACTTGTGCTTATACATACATTATGGACTAGCACCCTTGGGTGTTAGCCATGTTTGTGAATATTATATGACAGTTATTTCCGTTTATTAAGATTTAATGTTTAGTATTGTTTAGTTTATGTGTTTATCATTCAATACGTGCTTGTTTATATGTTTGAGTCTTTTAAGTCTAGCATCACATGGACCAAGTGGGTGCTAGATGTATATTACAAGAACACTTAAGTTAGCATAGTGCTCTTCTCGAATTGACCAAGTGGGGAAGGGTAGGTATCGCATGGACCAAGTGTCAACCATAGATAAATCACATAGATTAGTTGACATGACTTAATGCATGCTTGTAGTCTGATAGGTGCATGGACCAAATGGCCTTGGAGATTACATGTGTAGAGGCTAGATGCATGGAACAAGTGGTCTAGTCGGTTAGATAGGAGTATGGGGGTATTATCTGGACCAAGCAGATACTCCCCATACATCCTGATGTCACGAATACTTTACAATTAGATCATTGCACTGATGAACGGATAACTAGAATGTAATAGGATTAACAAGGCTAGCACTACTTTCTCTTATTGATCACAACACACGTATAATAGTTTAGTTTAATTTACTTTTATTATTTTAGTTTTATATATAAATCAATCAATCAAAATCCCCTTTGAAATCTGTAAAATTCACTAGGTTAAGTCTAAGCATACTATTCTTGAGATTGACCTCGTACTTACCCCACTGGCTAGATCTGATCGAGTACACTGCCCGTAAAAATGTGTCATTAAGGTATAGGTCCTGAAATTATAAATTTAAAACTTAGAATTAAAAATACCTACAACTAAACACACATCAAAAGGTATTCTAGGTATTCTTATAATCAATCCTCTAATCCTAAAACTCTCTTTTCTCTGCACCTCTTGTTTGACCGCTCTGCCAAACCAAAGGGATCAATCCCTTCGGTCGATCGACTCCCAAAAGTCAACACACCCAAATCGAATTCTAGTCGATTTAGGGTTTTACCCGATTTCATACTCGCCAACTTGCATAGGTTCATAGCCCTAGTTCTATATATGCAGTACCGGTGGATGCCTTACAAAGTCCAAGCAATGATGTTCCCTAAGAAACCTTAACCATGTTCGTAAAGCATCAAGATCAGGAAGAAGGCATTCCGTGCAAGAAAGGTCGTAGAGCTTACGTTTTGCAGGATAAATAAGTAATTATTCTTGAACACCATTTGTACATGTTAGATTAGGTTATATCCCTGAGATCTGACTAATTAGGGTTTTGGTCTGCATGGTCTTTGTCTGTTTATTTTCTGTTGTGAATGTTTTATAGACCATGCATGTGACCACCAAACCCTACACACTTGAGTTATGGGGAAGGGCTTTCAGTCATTTGGGCTCCATTGTTACCTTCAATTGAACAACACGGTGGATTGCTTTGGCTTTCTTACTTATGTCATCGTAGCAGATTGTATTCCTTACGGATCCATGATGCAAACGGCTAGCTACCGGTTTCGCATGTGGTGTCGTAGGTTTATTTCACGTGAACTATTTTTGGTTGAGCCACATTAGACTGTACCTGCTGATTGATTTATGATTGTACTTCGGTTGTGCCACATTAGATTGTACATGGTGGGTGATCCTTGATTGGATTATCGAGAAACCACTTTTTGTTAATAGTGGTGGGTGAGTAGTGTTTGAACGAGTGATTGGCCACATGATGGGTGTTGGGATAGTGGGCTTGCGTTAGTACTCATACTTGTAATTTGTGCATTACATGAGTATTTGGAAACATATTTGGGTGATTTTTTTTGAACGGCGGGTTAGTTATTAGATGTTAGTTGTTGGCTCGAGTTAGTGTCGCATCCTCGGGCAGAGATACCAACCGCGAGCCTCTCCTTAGGGGATAACCCCACTCATATTCCTGATTTGCCTGATATCATTAGAGCTTGTGGTTCCCAAGTGAGGACTTCCCGGTCGGTCACCCAAACCGATACTACTCTCACTTGGGCTCGCTTAACTACTTAAGCTTAATAAATGATGGATATTTAAGTTCTTTCATGGTTTTAATGAATGGTTTATGCAACACCGTTTAAGAAATGTTTTGCTATTGATTCCGCTAGAACATAATGCAACTAACAAAGTTTGTTTAAAGTCTTTCGTTGCTTAATTTTGATTATATGGGACATTTTTATTAAAAGAGATTTGAAAACGCTAAATTCTGAAAATGTGGGTGTTACATGTTGTCCACGTTCAGAGGCTAAAGAAGTTGATCTAATGCCACTATTTGTAGAACATGCAGAGTTAGGAGCATGGAATAAAAAAACTAGCCCTTGCCCTACAATCATGTTCTCCATGAACGAACTTACATCTGAAAACATGAGCCTGGTTGAACGTTCCTATAAAGATCAATACGTGAGTTGCTCATGGTAGAGCTATTTGTGCCTGTGTTAGAGGCTAAAAGAATGGTTAAAGAGGAGCTAGTATTGTGAATAAAGGATCATTCCTCCTCTTCACTATTAATGACGATTTCCTCTAACAATGCCATGGATCTAGTTGTTTCAAAGTCAGGTAATTTATCACAATGATGAACAATACGAGCTATTGAGAAATAGTGGCATACAACACATGATAATGGGTGAATCTGTTTTAGCAAAGTCAGGGTTAACCGTGCCAGACGAGGTAGCCTCAAGGTGGTTTTGGACACCATGAGTCTTGCAAAACGCTTGAATAATTCGCCCAATGAATTATAGTTTAATTTGTCAAGATCGATAGGTGCAGGAATGCATGCTTTAATGCTAGCAATAGAGTCAGCTTTATCAATTGGTTCTTTGTTAGTATTGCTATTGGTATCATGAGTCATCATGTTGATACTGGGTTAGAATCGGCACCAGCAAACGAGCAAAGCAAAAGAAAAAAAATTCAGTAGATTTATGGTTTATGGTTTTGTACATGTATTTTGGATAAAAGGTTTTAGGGTACTCTCATTACCATCTCAGATTTGATAAAACCTCATAATGAATAATTAGCATTAAGCAAATATAAATACCATACAAATCTTATAACATAAGATAACCTACATGGGCTAAGCCTGAAACTAAACACTAAGCAAACTATTGACCTTAGTCCATTCATAATCAGTCTTCGGCTAATATATTTTTATGCATTTATAAATGTTATATTTTGATAATATTATATTGTATGAATAAACGTTAAACAAAACATTTGAATATCCCAACTATAATCATTTGTCGTCATAAAATCCCGTTGCTATGCATGGGTACTCACTAATATATTTATACGCATATAATTTTGAGCTAAAAACTATATTATGATGCATCTAAATGAACAAAGATTCATTTAATTTAGTTATTTTTATCCTTCTCATTTTAAGATTCATTTTTATTTGATCGTGCCTCCATCTACTATTTGATGCCAGAAGCCTTCAAAATATACGTAATCCAACACAAACAACATTTACTACAAGTTAACTGTCGTGAGAGTTTCAAACCTTTTGGCCTACTAATCTATGGGTTTTGAAACAGTCGTCATACAAACTCAAACTAGATAAAGCTCTCCCTTTTACGGAGGTTGACGTAAACTTTTTTTTTTTTTTTTTTTTTTTTTTTTTTTTTTTTTTTTTTTTTTTTTTTTAATACTTGTGAAGTTTGATATGCTTACGCATTTAAGGTGATTTACGTGACCATCAATCCATCAAGTTTTGTCGCTTCTGAAAGTATTGGCAGTTTTAGTGCCAAAAACTTGCAACTACATTTGTGCAACCAATGCTGCATTGTTTTTGGAGTAAGTATGAGTCATGGAATGAATTGCAGAACTACAATAGGCCTGTTTAGGACTGTTTCTACTTTACTTTAATGTTTGGAATGTCTTTTAAGCCTTTCATGTTTTGGACCACTTGATATTCAATTCCCTCATATTCAGTCACTTTTGATCGAGTGCTAAAATGTTTTGCCTTTAAGGAATTTAAATAGCTAGCGTACTAAATAAGTTTAGACAAACTATCGTATTACAAAAGTAATCAAACTTTTATTACGAATGAGAATTAGAAGGTTTCTTGTATAAATTTGAATACATTTTGCAGTCCTTTCAATCCATTTCCTCATTTGGTTGTTTGCTTTATACTCGTATCCATGATTTAACCCAACTTCACTCGCACGTTAAAACTAAAACATAAACTAAATCAACTCATGTATTATGTTTAATTAAGTGTGCCAAAAAGGTTCCATATAGTCGAGGCTAAGATGGATAAGAATGAAAAACATCATACAATGATAGTGCACTAAACGTGATTTTACTTTAGAAAAAGTGGTGTTTTCCACTAGCAAATGTTGGGAGAGAAAATGCTTGCATGCATGTACGTGTGCTTGCGTCAAAAGGCATATATATGCTCTTCAAGTCACGAGACAAAGAGGCAGCCGTGGGTTATGGTTGGTATGCTTATGCTTTCCACCATGCTTTGTCTTTCCTTTCTCAAATCCGTTTCTTACATCATGTGGATCATCCTTAATGGGAAAACCTTGATGTCAAAAGAATTTTTTTTGACGTATTTGTAGTATGTTTCAATCAATATAGAAAGATGAAATTTGTAGAAAGTGCCAAAGGATTAGGTAATTAGCCCGGGCTCGATATGGATTTAAGGTCCATTAGGTTTGGGATTTGAATTATGTTGCTTATTATCAACGCTTTGTATTTATTAAGTATTTATTATAAATACTCATGATATCTCATATATGCAAGTTATTCGATCAATATAACTTTTTTACTATTTTTCATAGCATCGGAGTTTTAGGTAAAACCCATAAAAAATTTCATATGCTATTGTCATAGGCTACTCATAGGTGATCCAGAGGAGTCTTTGTTTATTTTATTTTTTATTATTTTATTTTTTTATTCATACTCAACTCATAAACACCACCTCAAAAACCTTAGCGGTCATACTACACATCAATTTGAGAAATCAATTAACTAAATTTATCTTTATTCACAAAACTTTGTTTTTACCATTGGTGATTATTATTGTTGAAGACGTTAGTTGATTTTATTTGTCGCTCTTGCCTAAAGGAAAAGTAAGCCATGAAGTAAGTGAAAAACGTTACAAAAAATGAGGAAGTCGATAAGCAATAAACAACTTTGTCGCTGAATACAACTCTGCCTTTATTCAGACTAACAACAAAGGAGATGATGAAAGAAGAAAAGAAAAATCCACTTTCAACATCCATTTCAATTTTTCCCTCCGAAAGACTATCATTCATACTCCAAAGGAATGTTAGACGATTAGGTTACTGGGCCAATCCTGATTGAGGGCTTGGGGTTCTTTTAGTTTGGGGTTTAGATTATTTTGTTTATTACTCCGTATCATACCTAGCGTTTGATTATAAATACTCATGTTATTCCACATTTGTAAGTCATTCGATCGATATAAACTAACACGAAACATAATTTGTTTCATACGTGACGCTGATTGTTGTAAGTAGTTGAACCATGTAGTCATGTGGCTTGTGCTCACTAAAGAAAAGAAAGAAAGAAAAATGTCAAATCTAAATAATTTTTTTCGCAATTTTAAAAGGTGCGTAGAATTATGCGAAATTTTTTACCTTTATAGTTCCATAAAAAATTAAATACTTTTAAGTGCGAAGATATTTAGTTCTAAAAATGAAAATTAATAGTAGTACCAAATTTATCAACACTTAAAGGTATGGATAAAAAAATTATTGATATGTGAAAAATCTTCTAATCCTTCCGTCCATTATTATTTATTTATTTATTTTTTATTTTTTGAATTTTTGAAGTCTTTCTTTTATTAACTTTGACCTTTAACTATTTTATTTTGTATTATATAATAATGATGCAAAATATATAAATGTATTAGGTTTTAAATGTATTTTTATTAGTATAATTTTTATCAAGTATTATATAACATAAATAAAAATACTTAAAATAGAAGTTGAAATTAAAATATTTAAAAAAACCACATTTTGAGACGTGAAAAAATAAAATGCGTAGATTTGCTTTTTTCTTTGTAGTGGCTTGTTTATACAGGATTTGTACACGTGTATGAAACTATATATGTTGTGTGCAAGGTAATTCCTTGCAATTTTTTACCGTTCAATTATAGACAGGCCTAATTAGTTATCGGTTATCTTGTCATGTTTTTGGTTCTTCTCTTTTGGTTTTGTTGTATTGAATATGATTTCTAAACACCATATCGGCATAGGAATTTATTTTCACAAAAAAACTAATGCACGTATCGAAAGGAGAAAATGGACTATTTATTTCAATCTACTTTATGTACTAAAAGACAAATCGTAAATTAACATTCAATTCCATGAAACAAATAAATTAGTCATTGTCATATCTTCACTTTCATTTTTGTTAACTTGCATTTGGTATTATGGCTAAAGATATAATATTTGGTGTGCCATGCACTTGTCATGAACATATGAAAGTGGATTAGGAAGAAAAGAAAAACATGATGATATTGAGCTCTTCGATCATGGCTCCACAAATAACAAAGGATAAAAATGATTGGTGTGATCTATCGACATAAAGTTGGCACAAAAGCTATAGGTTCGAAAGAAACATGCATGAAGATCCGATTGTTCTAGTGACGGTGATGCAAAAGCACTTGGTACCGTGAGTTATAGGACGTGTTATAGCCCTATAACGTACCTTCCTCCCCTTGTTGTAAGGGTTTGCTCTAGAGTGACTAGCCAAGCAATAGCATTTTTTATTATTATTATTTATTTATTTATTTTTTTTTTGTTGTTGTTGTTCTGTTTCATTGCTTTATGTGTGAAACAGGGGGTGTCCTATAATTTGAATTATGTAGAGAAAGTGTTTATGGGTTAATCTATAAGTTTTGAGTTATAAAGATAATAACTGAGGTAACAGAAAAAAGTGCTATAACACGAGTCCTATGGCTCCAAGACACCTTGTGAATTAATCGGTCACAAGTGAATGTCAAATTGGATGCTCAGCTTTTAACCAAACAAATAGAGCTTAGACGAGCTTAAGGTGCAATTAAAATTAGGGGTGTCAGTCGGGTCAGGTTGGTCGGGGTCAGGTCTATTCGGGTTGGGTCAAAGTCGGGTCAAGGCTAAAAATAATATACCCGAACCCGACCCTATTTGAACTCGGGTTAGTCGGGTTCGGCTCAATTTGGGTCGGGTCAACCCGAATACGAGTAAAATAGTCATAAATTTGCATATTTGTTCTAATTTATATGGATGATCTATAAAATAATATATTAAATATATTAAAAAAAATCCTTACTCAGGTAAAACGGGTCGACCCGAACCCGAGTTAGCCAAACAATTTCAACCTGATGCCCGACCCTATTTACTATTCGGGTTACTCAGGTTGACCCGAATAACCCGAATTCAATTTTTGACCCGAGTAACCCAACACGAATAGACTTAATCGGGTTCGGGTCGGGTCAGGTTTTTTGACACCCCTAACTGAAATAAATGAAACATATTTTAGCCGGTCAATATATAGCTTCCACCCTATCTTACTTTTTGTGCATAACCCAATCGATAATCACTTATGAGTAAGTACAAAGTAGTTTAGTTTAAGATATAAACTAATTTGGCGGTTAATGTGTAGACGTATTATACAACTTATTATCAGTCGATTGCTTTTGGGTCGATGTTTCAGGCTCTTGCTTTTGGTGGTAAGCTAGAAATAATGGTTGTATTCTGTTGATTATATGTTGTCGGTTTTTTGAAGTGAATATAAGCTTATTGTATATTTTGTCTATTTGTTTTGTACAAGTAATGGATAATTGGACATGACAATGTTAAATCAGTCCATTGGAAATATTTACCAACTCATGTCCCAAGTTGCTAAAATAAAAAGTAGTTGGGAAGTACAGTAGCAACAGCCATGTTTGTTGTTGGAAATTTGTTGTTACGTATAGCTTTTTTTAAAAGTCAATTATAAAAACCCTTGGGAGTTAGGGGAGGGGAAAACAAGTTAGATAGAATTAGAACCATGGGTTACATATCAACTTATAAGAGAAGAGCTTGATATCGTTTACAGTTGGCTCCATTTTGGTTTCTTAATTGGATCCAAAGGTAAACTCATTCCTAAAGTGCCATACGGTCCATATGGTTGTTTGTACAACGGCGTCAAAGAAACGGACATAGAATAGTACGTGTTTGAAACCTTATAACGTTATTAAAGACTATACATCTTTTTTAGAATACTCAAATATCATATATCTTATACAACAATATGACTAAAATACAACAACAACAATACTTAATCCCGTCTGAACAAAATATGTAAAACAATATGACTAAACTGGTAAAATAAATATTGTGACATATATAAATGATGATAATATAAATAACTTAAAGATGGAAAATAAACATCGAGATCTTGTTCAAAGATTTTGAATCAAAATACAATGCAGAGTTAAAGTACTAATACTACTAGATGTCCCGAAACAAAATAGTGGCTCCAAATTAATGATTTATTTAGGTCATAATCATACGATGATATCATTCAAATGTGTCGTCTCATGGAAAAGAGTTTAGTGGTATTTGATTAAAAGGTACTAAAAGGACAATAAGCTATACTACAAGATATATACAGTCTTATTCAATACCTAGCTTTCATTTGAGACATTAGAACAAAACATAGTGATCGTTTATGTGGTTTATGTCATTATGTGATCAGACAACCACTGTGTGAAATGTTGATAGTAGTATCTTACTCCCTTGTATATTCCTCTGTATTTATGTACAGCCTTGGAACATATAATGCTAACACTGTAATAAGTAATTAGCATATATGTTAACAAATCAAATATCTACGGGTAAGTAGAGTCATGAAAGTAACCATAGAGTACTAGGTACCAACACAACCTTATACGTACGTAGCATTAGTATTAAGTTTGCTAAGTTTTGAGAAAAGTAACGTTGTGACATTGACAATATTTAACCAAAAAACGATATTACCTATGTACGTACGTTTGTATGATACTATCTATATGGGCATGCATTGTATGTGTGTATTTTGCTATTTTAGCAATATATGTACGTAGATAGGGCAACAAGTAACAGATGTGTAAAGGTGTGACCTATACATATGTCATCTGTGTGTCATCTGCATCTCATCAAGTTAAGGAGAATTAAGTTTCAAAGTATAAAGACAACAATGTTCTAAATTAAGAATATGCATATCTAGGCACTTTTATATACATTTCTAATTTCGTGGTCATTGGAGTTGATTTGATATTTTTTTTAAATCGTACAAGAAAGTTACTCAAAACCGACAAGAGAATTTGCAATCTGTATAATTGTGTAAAAATACCTAACCTAAGAGCATTTGTGGCTCCGGACCTAGTTGATACATTTTTAGAACACTCTTATACATTTCTAGATAAATAACGAAGGAGAACCGGCCCCAAGATCATAGGTGTAGTTTTCTGAAATTGAGACAGTTTTGGTATCTTGTCGTGTTTTTTACTTTATAGGACAACTGGTGCAAAACCAAGCCGAAATGCTGCCGTTTTTGGAAAATAGACTCGAAAACGATGAATCTAAGCCCTTTGAAACAATCACCTTCTTTGGAAAATAAGCAAGCAATGACCAGATTTATTGAAAGTTTTTCAAAAAAAATGAGTCACCGCTGTCTCAATTTTTGTTTTAATGAAAACCAACACTTGAAACATGTTTTCTCAAACCGGAACCTTGAAATAATGAAAATAGACATGTTCATCTACGTTTAGAGAGTTTAACAAGGAAAAACGGACTTAAAACAAGCTAGATATACTCGAATGAACTTGAGTTAAACTAAAAAGTTTATAAGTAATTCTAAGGATTCATTTTACATATCGAACGAAAACACAAGTGACCAATTTCGTGAGGACCATAGACGTAGCTTCATTAAGAGCGGTAGTTGGATTTTTTTAAAAGCTCTTGCAACATACTTGACACCGGAATTCGAATCGGACCAAACCAATAAGACACGAATAACTTATGACCCGTTAAGCTTGAGCCGAACTAGTTTTTGGACACTTTTGAAAACGTGATATTAAAAGATAAAACTTATGTTTTACTACATTTTGAGTCGTAAAACCTCACTACAAGTATATAAAGGTGCTAAACATCACAAAATTTATACGCACATAGTATACGTTGCATTTTTCTGAAACATCTTAATTATATAGGTCGCGTTAGGAATACTCGTCGTTGAACTCACATTATTCATTTCCATTACATTACTTACTTAAGGTGAGCCTCATAGCCCCTCCTTTACTAGTTTTGAACTATTTTTGGGGTGAGAATACATGCTCATTTACTTTATGCATGATTGCTTAATTTATACACACTAAACTACTTATTTCGAGCACAAGTACATAAACATTTATGTGAGTTTCATAGCCCCATGTGTAACACCCCCAACTCAAATATGGCAGCTATCGTGCTGGGGGTATTACGAAAATAGAAACCAGGCACATTTATAGTAAACGACCACAACTCGGGACGTTTGAAATGTGACCAAAACATATCATTCGATTTACAAACCGTTTAGAGTACAAGT
>LBNU01036661.1:31388-49688 GCA_014162995.1 Artemisia annua | reverse complement strand
GTGCTAGGTCAATCAAATCGAAGATTCACCCCCCAGACTAAAGATAAACATTGTCCTCAATGTTTCAAAGGTAAGGGTAATCCTAACAATAATTCTAAGGCCGTTTATTAAGTATGCCAAAGATACCATTAGTCGATAAGATTTGGATATAGGATTTCCAAGCTAGCAGCAATACATGGGACTCGAGTGGAGATGAGACGATCCACGAGCAAATACAAGATTGGAAGAGGTCGCCCTCCTCGCGTTACTTATTAGATACTAAAAAAACATAGATGGATAAGCATGGGGTGCCTCCCACGAAGCGCTTTGTTTTTGGTCACCGAGTCACTTAGCTTGACTCGATTCCCGCATTAGTTGTCCTTGGGAAAAGTCTGGAGATCTGGGATAACCAAAGATGGTATGTGCCCTCCAAAGTAGTGTTTCAAACGATGACCGTTTACCTTAAAATTTGGCCCATTTTATTGAGAAAGTTCAATAGTGCCATATGGAAAAACTTGGGCAACGGTAAACGGTCCAGACCAACGGGATTTAAGCTTCCCAGAAAATATTTTTAACCTTGAGTTAAAAAGCAAAACTTGATCACCGACATTAAAAACACGATTTTTGATTTTTGAATCATGAATCCGTTTTGTTTTCTCCTTATAAATCAAAGAATTTTCATAAGCTTGATCTCGGAGTTCATTCAATTCATTCAACTGGATTTTTCGGTGATCACCCGCGGTTTTTGAATCATAATTCACATGTTTTAGGGCCCAGTAGGCTTGATGCTCTAGCTCGATCGGAAGATGACATGCCTTTCCGTACACAAGCTTGTAAGGGTACAACCAATTGGTGTTTTATAAGCTGTGCGGAAGGCCCAGAGTGCATCATCTAACTTGTCCGACCAAGAAGAACGATTCTCACCCACTGTCCTTTCCAAAATCCTTTTTAAACCACGATTTGACACCTCGACTTGACCACTAGTTTGAGGATGATAAGCGGTACTAAGTCGATGGGTAACACCATATTTGGACATAACTTTTGGTCATTACAAAAATGAGTTCCACGGTCACTGATAATAGCTCGAGGTGTACCGAATCTGGCAAACAAACTTTTCAAATATTTTACAACCACTCGGGCGTCGTTAGTTGGGAGAGCTTTGGCTTCGACCCATTTAGAAAGATAATCGACCGCCACGAGGATGTACTTGTTTCCTTTTGAAGATGGAAATGGTCCCATGAAATCGATTCCCCAAACGTCAAAGATTTCACAAACTTGGATGGAGTTTTGAGGCATCTCATCCCGCTGCGAAATTTTTCCTTGTCGTTGGCACGCGTCACAAGACTTCACCAGGTCCTGTGCATCGCGGTAGATTGAAGGCCAGAAGAAACCGGAGTCAAAAAATTTTTTAGCAGTAAAATTGGCACCATGATGTCCCCCTGTGGGTCCATTGTGGCATGCCATCAAAATAGCTTCGGCCTCTTTACCATGGACACATCTCCGAATGATTTGGTCCGCACAAATTTTGAACAAATAAGGGTCTTCCCAAAAATAATGTTTCACATCTTTGAAAAATTTCTTTTTGGCCTGGGTCGACATTCCTTTTCTTATAAAATTCCCCGCATGGTAGTTTGCAAAATCGGCAAACCATGGGGTACTAGAATCACCAAGTGACACGCTCCCAAGGGCCTCGAGAGGAAATGAGTCATCAATATCCTTTTTCTCGAGCACGCCTTGGTGAGGATTTTCAAGACGGGACAAATGGTCAGCAGCTAGGTTCTCCGATCCTTTTTTATCTCTAATTTCAACTTTAAACTCTTGTAAAAGGAGAACCCAGCGCATAAGTCTTGGTTTGGCATCAGGCTTGGTCATCAAGTATTTTAAGGCTGAATGGTCCGTATACACTATGCATTTCTTTAAAAGAAGATATGGTCGAAATTTTTCAAAAGCATAAATGACTGCCAACATCTCTTTTTCAGTTGTGGTGTAATGAAACTGAGCACTATTCATGGTTTTGCTTGCATAGTGTATAGGCCGAAAATATTTGTCCTTTCGTTGCCCCAGGACTGCCCCAATTGCATAATCACTAGCATCACACATTAATTCAAAGGGCAAATCCCAATCGGGGGCAACTAAAATAGGAGCCTCCGTCAACTTCTTTTTAAGGGTATTAAATGCTTCAATGCACTCATTGGTGAAGATGAACGGGGCTTCCTTTTCTAAAAGGTGAGTCAATGGTCGGGCTATTTTGGAAAAGTCTTGTATGAAACGTCTATAAAAGCCAGCATGACCGAGGAAACTTCGAATTCCCTTGACGGTCGTGGGATGAGGTAATTTTGCGATAACATCGACTTTGGCTCTGTCCACCTCAATCCCGGCTTTTGAGATTTTATGGCCGAGGACTATACCCTCTTTAACCATAAAGTGACACTTCTCCCAATTCAGAACTAGGTTAGTGTCTTCACACCTTTGGAGCATTTGTTCTAAATGGGAGAGACAAGACGAAAATGAATCACCATACACAGAAAAATCATCCATAAAAACCTCCATTGTCTTCCCGATCATGTTTTGAAAAATAGCGGTCATACACCTCTGGAACGTGCCTGGAGCATTGCATAAGCCAAAGGGCATACGTCGATAGGCAAAAGTCCCATAAGGGCAAGTAAAAGTGGTTTTCTCTTGATCGGGAGGATCAATGGGAATTTAAAAATAGCCAGAAAAACCATCAAGAAAACAGTAGAACTCATTTCCCGCAAGACGTTCAATCATTTGATCCATAAAAGGAAGCTGAAAATGGTCCTTTCGAGTTGCTTCGTTGAGCTTTCGATAGTCGATGCAAACTCTCCAACTGGTAACAAGACGTGTAAGAATAAGCTCGTTATCTTCATTTGTCACGACAGTCATACCACCCTTCTTTGGCACACAATGGACCGGGCTAACCCATGAGCTATCAGAAATGGGGTAAATCATCCCAGCATCGAGGAGTTTGATAACTTCATTCTTGATCACATCATGGATTTTTGGGTTAACCCGTCGTTGTTGTTGGATGGACGGCTTAGAATCGTTTTCAAGTAAAATCTTGTGGGTGCAAAAATGAGGGTCTATGCCCTTGATGTCGGAAATACGCCAAGCTATGGCATCTTTGTGTTTCTTAAGCATATCAACGAGACGGTTCTTCTCCTCATCTTGAAGGTGTTTAGAAATGATGAAGGGAAATTTGTCGGTTCCTTCCAAGAATGCGTATTCAAGATGAGGAGGTAAATCCTTAAGCTCGAGTTCTGGAGGCTTTTCGTTAGATGGCTCGACTTCTTTGACTTCTTCAACATAGAGATCCTTCAGAGGGAGAGGTGAAAAGGGATCTTCATTCAAAAGTTTTTCAAGTATAAGAATGTCTCCCTCCGGATCGTAGTAAGAATCATCAGTATCTGATAATGAAGATGTATCGGTAGAGAGAAAATCATCAACTTCTTCCAAAAAGAAATCACCTCCTTCAAACGGAGTGAAAGAAGGGGAAGAGTCGGCAATTATAGGTTGAGGTGAAGAATTAGAATCATCAATAGGGGGTGAAGATAAAGAATTATTTGTGGGGGTAGAAGGAGAAGAAGTGGGATTGCTACTTGAAAAACCGAGTATCTCTTGAGAATACTCATCAGAAATTTCATCAATGACATCGATTTTGTTTATGGTCATGGGTTCATCTGTGGAGGAATATCTTGCTGTTTGGTCTAAGTTAAACGTGACGGCTTCATGACCATCTCGCAAGGTAATTTCTTCATCGTACACATCAATCAAAGCACGGCCCGTCTTTAGGAAACCTCTTCCGAGAATGAGAGGAACCCTTGGATCGGGATCAAAATCGACAACAACAAAATCAGCCGGAAAGTGAAATTTTCCCACATTGACGATGACATCCTCGGCTATGCCTTTAGGACGAGAGGTAGAATGGTCGGCAAGCTCGAGTGTCATTCGTATAGGAGTCAAAGCTGGTAAAGACAATTTCTGCCAAACGGATAACGGCATAAGGCTAATGCTAGCACCTAAATCGGCTAAGGCGAAGCATTGAACCATTCCGGGAAAATTACATGGAATCAAGAACTTGCCGGGGTCTTCAAGCTTTTCGGGAAGCTTTTTAAGGAGCACCGCCGAGCAATTCGCATTCAAGGGTGTAGTCGACATTTCATACAATTTATCTTTATTATTCAACAAGTTTTTAAGCATTGATGAAAACTTTGGCATTAACACAACAGCATCAGCAAGACTCAAATCAAAGCGAATGTCTTGAAACATCTTAAAAAAATTTTCCTTCATTATGTCATTTTTATCTTGACGTTTTTGCTCATTAAGACGAAAAGGATAAGGAAGATTAGTTTTAACTTGTTCATCTTGTTCAAAAACAATTTTCTCTTTTCCTTTAGACACATTTGCATTTTCATTGATCGGTTGAACCACCGAAGGTTGGATATTTTCGGTCCTTCCTTGGTGAATAGGAATTCTCGTATCCGTTGTCACCTCGGTTGCATGGTCCACTACCTTTGAAGGAGGAGAATAAGAGGTAGCTGGAACCGTTGGTCTTTTGTAAGAAACGCCACTGCGTGTTGTGATCGCCTTGACATCGCCCCTCGGGTTAGCGATCGTGTTGCTAGGCAGAGAAGTGGTACCCGAACTCGAGGGTCGATCATTTAAATACTTTTTCATATCAAACATTTCCTTAAGCAACAATCTTGTTGTTTCTTCTTGATTTTTAAGTTGTGTCTGCTGACTTTGCAAGATAGTTTGTTGGTTTTGATTTTGGCGAAGTAATTCTGCCAACAACTCATCCGTGTTCGATTGATTTTGAACAACACCTTGGTTTTGGTTAAAAATTTGCCCACGGGCATTGTTGTTGAAACCTTTACCTTGATTTTGAAAATTTTGATTCTCATGATTAAAGTTTCCATAATTAGCACCTTGATTTCCAAAATTTCCATGGTTACTTTGAAAATTCCGATTTTGGTTAAAACCTTGATTTTGATTCTGAAAACCGTGAGTTACTCGACTTTGATTCTGATTGACTTGATTACCACGATTTTGCACATTTTGGTTTGGAAGCGGGTTATGAAAACCGGGTGGTGGTCCAAGGTAATTGGTTGAACGGTAGCTGAGAAGATTTCGATCTCCTTGGGGTTGGTAAGCTTTACCACCCATGTTAGCAGCGTACACATGCTCGTTAGAGACATTACCGGTTGTCGGACATTCGTAATATGCATGGGGACCACCACAAGTTTCGCAACTTTGGTTAATAGCATTGACTGTTTGAGACGGTTGTTCTTTGTGTTGAATTAAAAGCCCCATTTGTTTTGTGAGAGCTGCAATAGCATCAGAATTTTGTTTGGTTAATGACAAAACTTCGTCGTTAGCCTTGTTATTAGCACTTGACACTTGTGTTTTGCTTCGTGAAGTTCGCACTCTTGCTTTGTTTTCAATGATAGTGAACGCATCTTGAGTGTTTCGAGATAACAAATTACCACCAGCAGCAGAATTGAGTGAATCTTGATCAACGGGATTCAAACCATTATAGAACGTATCGATTTGATGCAATTCAGAAAACCCGTGATTCTGACGTTTTTCAATTAACTCTTTGAAACGATCCCAAGCTTCGCTGAATGATTCATCGAAAGCTTGTTGGAAACGAAAGATTTGAGTACGGAGATTTGAGGTTTTTGAAGGTGGACAGAAATGGTTTAGGAACTTGCTAGCCAAATCATCCCAAGTATGAATCGAATTGGGGGGTTCTTTGTCCAGCCAAGTACGAGCAGCTCCTTTGAGAGAAAAGGGAAACAATTTCATTTTGACAACATTATAAGGAACTTGGTTGATTTTAATTGTTTCAGCAATGTCGGTTATGTTCCGAATGTAAATATGAGGATCTTCATGATCAAACCCGTGAAAAGATATACCCGAAATGAGATTGAGTAATCCATGATTGATTTCAAAATGATTTGCTTGAATGTCGGGAATCACGATGGCTCTCCTCACACCTTGGAAAGGTGATTGGAGTTGTTCCTCCATTGGACGTAAATCATGAAGAGGTTGGGGATCTCCTCCGTTGGGACCGTTGGCTTGTGCACCGTTGTTGTTGTTATTATTCATTTCCTCGAGATTTGGAGAATTAACTCGGTTTGGACGTCTTAGAAGACTCTCGGGATTAGGAAGTGGTGAAAAAAGCTCGTTATAAGAAGAACGAGTGTTCATACAAAATGAAACAAATCAAAGTGAAACAAATTGAAAAAGTAAGTTGAAATGAAAATCTTTTTGGTATTTTAAGTTTTATAAAAGAAAAATGAAAAATATTTTTGGTTTTTATAGGTTTTATAATTTTTAGTTGTTTTTATGTTTATAAAAAACGATAACTTCTAAAAGAAGGTTCTTCAATACACAATACTCAATAATCTAATGACTCAATCTTATCAACCGCTCCTCGGCAGCGGCGCCAAAAATTGATCATCGTAATCTAGCAAGCAAGCTTATAAACCACGGATCGTTGTCCCAACGAGGGTTGAAATTGATCTTGTCACTCGAGTCGTGAGTTATGTGAGATGAATAAGTTTGAAAGATGAGATTTGGTTAATGTTTATACTACGAAAACTTGTTTGAAATTTAAATGAAATAAAGAACGAGATTAAAAGAAATAAGTTGAACAAGAAAAGAAAACATAAGACTAGACTAAACAAAAGAGAAATGAAATTAAAACTTTAAAATGTAAAAGAAAGTAAAAAAGGAAAATGTTTTTGGAATTGCTTTTAATTAACGAAAAGAAAAGTTAAACTAAAGAAATGATAAAAGATTTAAACGTACTAACACTTAAACAAAATAGAAAAGAAGTTAAACTAGGTTGAATAAAACTAAAAAGGTTTTTAGAAATTTCGACGGAGTTTCGTTTAGATATTAAAGAAATAAAACCTCACTCGATAAAAGATGAGGAAAATAAAAGCCTAGCTCCGCTTATAAAATAAATGAAATTTGCAAACAAAACTACGATACTCGCTAAAATAGTTGACTCTTACTCGCTAGCAAAGAACTCAAGTCATACTCGCTAAGATTGACCATATGATACTAGCTAAACAATAGAAGACCATACTCGCTATTTTAGACAAATCAAACTCGCTACCAAGGAAAACAATACTCGCTGGAACCTTAGAAAACTATGATACTCGCTATCAAAAAACACCAAACTCACTAACAAATAGAAATGATACTCGCTAAGTTAGAATATAAATGATACTCGCTAGGTTCCAATTGATACTCGCTGTAAACTCTAGCCTTACTCGCTAGACAAAGTAGCATACTCGCTAGAATGAAGCAACATACTCGCTAGGATATAGAACAAACTCGCTAGGCCTTTAACAAACTCCCCAACTCGCTAAACCCTAATATCAAACTCGCTAAGGACACAAATTTAAGCTGGACGAATTTTGTAACCAAAAACTAAAGATTAAATCTAATGAAAACCAATAAAAACTTAATAAGGAACAAGTTTTAGACACTAAATAAGCTACTAATAAGCCACGACTCAAAATACAAGCCCTAACCCATTTCTTCTATATCATACGAATTGAAAAACCATGCAAAGGTGGTAGAAATTATTATAAAAGCTTTTTGTAGATTATTAAGACACGAAAATAAGCTCAAAAGATTAAAAGATGTAAAAGAAAGATTGTAAATAAGCTTGTAAATAAGCTAGAGAGAGAAACTAAAACTTGTAAAATAAGCTTGCATTAATAAAAACTTACACTAAGACTCAAAATAAACTAAGACTAACCAAAAAACTAACTAGACTCTCCTTTTCAAAATGAAGCTAGGGGGTTCTATTTAAAGGAGCCAGGAGCCAAGGAGGCTTCCTTGTTTACATCGTGTACACTTTGCCCCCTAGACTTTTACATTTCATGAAAACTACACGTAAACTCTATTACAACTCTACTAAACGTTCTAAAGACTAAACGTAAATCCTTGTAACTTGAGGTAGCGTGTTGACGTGCTTTCCAAAGGTCTTTGAAGACTTAAAAGTGATCACTTGCTCGAATTTGTGAAGCTTATCTTGATAATTAACTTTGAGCTTCGATTAAGCGTCTCTTTTATTTTCTTGAGCCTTTAAGGAATGAATTCGTC
This sequence comes from Artemisia annua, assembly GCA_014162995.1. Classification (NCBI taxonomy): domain Eukaryota; kingdom Viridiplantae; phylum Streptophyta; class Magnoliopsida; order Asterales; family Asteraceae; genus Artemisia; species Artemisia annua. Next base: position 41,564 of record LBNU01036661.1, on the reverse strand, counting down.
GTCACGGGCTTTTCTTAAGTAAATTTCATATTTGGCTTTACTTTAGACTCTTTTCCACATCTCATGCTCGTTCTAGGCTTTTTGGTTGATTTCTATGATGTTTTTGCAATATCCTTACCTGCACAGTCACAAACACAAAAACACGATATCTTTGGCGTTTAACGTTAGTTTTTGGTCTAATAGAGCCTGAAAATGGTGAATAAAAGGTATGTGAATAAGCACATACCAGAAAGTGAGGTTCAAATTATGGAATTTTATATGTCCTTTTTACACTTCTCAAACATTTTTTTTAGGTATTCGATACTTTTTTAATGATAAATATATGTCCTTTTTCTATAAAACTCAAAATAAAAAATAAAGTAAATTTCTTTACAACTAAACAACCCTAAAAATTTTAACATGCTTTTTGAAAAAATAAATAAACGAGTAACATTTGAGTTTATATGGCTATTGGGTTATATATGGGTTAACTTGTCTAACTCGTCCAATAACCGGGGTGTTAGGGTGTGGTAGTGTGATACGATCCGTTAAGGTAGTATCGATAGTAGCACCCCTTTAAGTGTGATGCGGGATCCTTCAGAAAAGTAGAAGAGAAGAATGAGAGATATTTGATCTTTAAACTTGATTGATTGCTTTCCATTAATGATAGGACCTTAAATACTAGTTATGTGATAACTCACATAAACCAATTAAGACTTATCATAAAACATAACAAACACTTATCCTAAATACATACCCTAAACAATTGATAAGTATGATGGCTATCCCAACCCATCACGAAGCCCCTATGCATATCCGAATGCATATCATAATGTTACCGATGTCTAAGTTGTCTGAATTATGTTGTATAAACTATGAACCCGTAAACTCAAACCTCTTTCGACCAATTTCCAACCATGTTTTAGTGTATGTCTTATGGAGTTAAGGCAACACCCTTCACTCAATGAGGGTTTAAGGGTGATTACCCTTGGCATGGTTATTAGGGGCGTTAAAGAAACCTAAAACTCGGCAAGCCGAACCGGATTGATTGCTTAATTGAAACCTGAAACTTGAAACCCAAATTATCGAAACCTATAGAAACCAAAAACATCAACACACCCAATCCCGTCGAAGCGGGGTATGCGAAAAATATGATTTAAAATGTCACATCCCAACCCGAGGTCGAGGGTAAATAGACTGCTTCCAGAAAAACCTGCGACTAAAGTTTGTGTTTGTGTTTATATATAACTTTATGTGTGGTAGTGTGGAATATTGGACTAGTAACATAGAAACATGTATATGCATTGAGGCATAAAAATATAAAGCATATAAAGGAATATAAATCTATGTGCATATAGAGTCCTAATTTAAAAAAAGACATATATAAAAATCATGTATTTACGTAGCATTAGTGCATCAAACAGTTTATCTGATGTATCAACATGTTCATGATTTTAATTTAACGAGTAAAATGTGGGATGCGCATTGTGACAACTTTCAAAACTTGATTCAGCAGCGGTCGCCTGACTTTTTTAGAATCTAAATACTTTTCTTGAATATATGTGGTAGAGATCATGTGGGGAATGTTTTGTGGTTAGTAGACGGGCATCTTAGGAATGCTCATGATGAGGGTATTGGTGCTGATGATCAGCAAGCTGCTACTGTTGTTGCGGTCCCAGATCCCCGGATTCCCTCGGGCATGGATCATAGGAGGACGACTGGTGAGCGTATCCAAACACTAGATGAGGAAATCTNCGTGTTGACGTGCTTTCCAAAGGTCTTTGAAGACTTAAAAGTGATCACTTGCTCGAATTTGTGAAGCTTATCTTGATAATTTACTTTGAGCTTCGATTAAGCGTCTCTTTTATTTTCTTGAGCCTTTAAGGAATGAATTCGTCTTCACGGGCTTTTCTTAAGTAAATTTCATCTTTGGCTTCACTTTAGACTCTTTTCCACATCTCGTGCTCGTTCGAGGCTTTTTGGTTGATTTCTATGTTGTTTTTTGCAATATCCTTACCTGCACAGTCACAAACACAAAAACACGATATCTTTGGCGTTTAACATTAGTTTTTGGTCTAATAGAGCCTGAAAATGGTGAATAAAAGGTATGTGAATAAGCACATACCAAAATCCCCCAGACTAAGGTATTGCGTGTCCTCACGCAATGTAATCACGTCACGCTTTAGAGATAAATAATTTCACACCTCCCTTTACTAACTTTGAAAAGTAGCAAAACGTTCAAAAGAGATAAGAAATCATTTATTCCCTAAAACGCCCCGGTTTTCCATTTTTTGACTATGTACATCATATATTACACTATTTTAGCTTATGACGGTGTGCTTGACTTTCATTATCTTTCAATAACGATTAAGGGTCATAGAGTAAGAACACGATTCATAGAAAAGTGGCCGATTGGATAAAATTCATCGTCCCTGATTTTTCACAAGCACCCAAACTAAGCGTAAAAACGGATCATTGTTTAATTACAAGTTAGATGCCAACGCTACCCATGGAAGTTACTCGTGTACCTCTTGCTCCCATTTTCCTATTTTTGTATCTCATTATTTTATTTTTGTGAGAGAAATGAATTTCTTCATAAGCATCTCGTTTCATAGTTTTTATTCTGATAAAGATACCAAATTCAAACGCTAAGTAGTTATCGATCTTCTCTTAAGAAGGTTTGCAAGAGAAATGTGGTCCACATCAAGGATATTGGATACATACAAAGACTTTGGAATACATCAAAATAGACATAAGTTGGAGAGTACCTTCACGTGCACCTCATGCGCCCAATCTAGGATCATTCGCATGCACCTCANATATTGGATACATACAAAGACTTTGGAATACATAGACATAAGTTGACGTGCACCTCATATGCCCGATCTAGGATCGTTCACATGTAACTTATGCGCGACCAACTTTAGACTTAATACTTAAACTCATAGTCCATAAATCTTCAACATACATCCTTATTCTTTCTCTTTTTTTTCATACTTTTTTCTTGCCTTAGTAACTTTTCAGCTCCGAACCTTCACGGTTTCAATCCAAGACCTACCGCCAACTGCTAGGGTTAGAATGTAGGATCCAAGGTTCGATCTCAATCCGAAGTCTCAAAGCACCTTAGCTCTACTGAATACCGGGCTTTAGGGTAGCTCCGAAACCACATGCGTACTACGCAATACAACGGAATACAATACAACTCAACTGGCGTGTATCCTTGATGTGTACCCAATTTTTCAAGCAAAGATTCTCTCAAGAATACTAAGAACTACTCATCGGCTAAACCTAATATCTTTAATTATTTAGCACAGATATGGGGTGAAGCAATTTTGTGGGAACAAAAAGTTAAGAGTACCCTCGATGAGCTTGAAAGAGAACCAACTACTCTATGCTTAGCATCTAACTTCTAAAGAAACTCTATCACTTCTCGTTCTTCGCAAATTTAAAATCCCAAATAATGAGATCCGCAAATGCTTAGCCATAATCATTTTTAAAGATTATTTTGGTTAAGGGAGACAAGCTAGGGCTCAACACGCCCGGACCAAGTCAAAATTTTTATTCTCACTCTTACCTAGTAGGAAAGTCAAACACGGTGTCAAAACTTTTATTCTATTTTTGCATAATTTTTAATTTTTTCTCATTTTTTCTTTGAAATTTTTAAAAAATTTTCAATTTTTTTGTGGTTTTTGAGGAAAAACGGGGTTGCGTAAGTAAACAGCAATGGTGAAAGTGCTAGGTCAATCAAATCGAAGATTCACCCCCCCAAACTAAAGATAAACATTGTCCTCAATGTTTCCAAGGTAAGGGTAATCCTAACAATAAATCTAAGGCCGTTTATTAAGTATTCCAAAGATACCATTAGTCGATAAGATTTTGGATATATTGATTTCCAAGCAAGCATCAATACATGGGACTCGAGTGGAGATTAGACGAACCACGAGCACGAGAGTCATCATGAATTGGGGAAATCTGCACAAACACAAACAACCAAGCAAACACAAGATTGGAAGAGGTCGCCCTCCTCGCGTTACTTATAATTAGAAACTAGAAAGCATAGATGGATAAGCATGGGGTGCCTCCCACGAAGCGCTTTGTTTTTGGTCACCGAGTCACTTAGCTTGACTCGATCCCTGAATTAGTTGTCCTTGGGAAAAGTCTGGAGATCCGGGACAACCAAAGATGGTATGTCCCCTGCAAAATAATGCTTTAAACGATGACCGTTTACCTTGAAATTTGGCCCATTTTGTTGAGAAAGGCAACGGTAAACGGTCCAGACCAACGGGACTTAAGTTTTCCAGAAAAGATTTTCAACCTTGAGTTAAAAAGCAAAACTTGATCACCGACATTAAAAACACGATTTTTGATTTTTGAATCATGAATCCGTTTGGTTTTCTCCTTATAAATCAAAGAATTTTCATAAGCTTGATCACGGAGTTCATTCAATTCATTCAACTGGATTTTTCGGTGATCACCCGCGGTTTTTAAATCATAATTCACATGTTTAAGGGCCCAGTAGGCTCGATGCTCTAGCTCGATCGGAAGATGACATGCCTTTCCATACACAAGCTTGTAAGTGGTACAACCGATTGGTGTTTTATAAGCTGTGCGGAAGGCCCAGAGTGCATCATCTAACTTGTCCGACCAAGAAGAACGATTCTCACCCACTGTCCTTTCCAAAATCCTTTTTAAACCAGGATTCGACACCTCGACTTGGCCACTAGTTTGTGGATGATAAGCGGTACTGAGTCGATGGGTAACACCATATTTTGACATAACTTTTGAAAACTGGTCATTACAAAAATGAGTACCACGGTCACTGATGATAGCTCGAGGTGTATCAAATCTGGCAAACAAACTTTTCAAAAATTTTACAACCACTCGGGCGTCGTTAGTTGGGAGAGCTTTGGCTTCGACCCATTTAGAAAAATAATCGACCGCCACGAGGATGTATTTGTTTCCTTTTGAAGATGGAAATGGTCCCATGAAATCGATCCCCCACACGTCAAAGATTTCACAAACTTGGATGGTGTTTTGAGGCATCTCATCCCGCTGTGAAATTTTTCCTTGTCGTTGGCACGCGTCACAAGACTTCACCAGGTCCTGTGCATCGTGGTAGATTGAAGGCCAGAAAAAACCAGAGTCAAAAACTTTTTTAGCAGTCAGATTGGCACCATGATGTCCCCCTGTGGGACCATTGTGGCATGCCATCAAGATAGCTTCGGCCTCTTTTCCATGGACACATCTCCGAATGATTTGGTCGGCACAAACATGAAACAAATAAGGTTCTTCCTAAAAATAGTGTTTAACATCTTTGAAAAATTTCTTTTTTTCCTAGGTTGACATTCCTTTTCTGATAAAATTCCCCGCATGATAGTTTGCAAAATCGGCAAACCATGGGGTACTGGAATCACAAAGTGATACGCTCCCAAGGGCCTCGAGAGGAAATGAGTCATTGATATCCTTGTTCTCGAGCACACCTTGGAGAGGATTTTCAAGTCGGGACAAATGGTCAGCGGCTAGGTTTTCTGCTCCTTTCTTGTCGCGGATCTCGACATTGAATTCTTGGAGCAAAAGAACCCATCGCATCAGCCTAGATTTGGCATCTTGTTTGGTCATCAGGTATTTGAGGGCTGAGTGGTCCGTATACACTATGCATTTCTTTAAAAGAAGATATGATCGAAATTTTTCAAAGGCATAAATTACTGCCAACATCTCTTTTTCAGTTGTGGTGTAGTGAAATTGAGCACTATTCATTGTTTTGCTTGCATAGTGTATAGGCCGAAAATATTTTTCCTTGCGTTGCCCCAGGACCGCCCCGATTGCATAGTCACTTGCATCACACATTAACTCAAAGGGCAAATCCCAGTCGGGGGCAACTAAAATAGGAGCCTCCGTTAACTTCTTTTTAAGGGTATTAAATGCATCAATGCACTCATTGGTGAAGATGAACGGGGCATCCTTTTCCAAAAGGTGGGTCAAAGGTCGGGCTATTTTCGAAAAGTCTTGTATAAAACGTCTGTAAAAGCCAGCATGACCGAGGAAACTTCGAATTCCCTTGACGGTCGTGGGATGAGGTAGTTTTGCGATAACATCAACTTTCGCTCTATCCACCTCAATCCCGGCTTTAGAGATTTTATGGCTGAGGACTATACCCTCTTTAACCATAAAGTGACACTTCTCCCAATTTAGAACCAAATTAGTTTCTTCACAACGTTGGAGCATTTGTTCTAAATGGGAGAGACAAGACGAGAACGAATCACCATACATAGAAAAATCATCCATAAAAACTTCCATGGTCTTCCCGATCATGTTTTGAAAAATAGCAGTCATACACCTCTGGAACGTGCCTGGAGCATTGCATAAGCCAAAGGGCATACATCGATAGGCAAACGTCCCATAAGGGCAAGTAAAAGTGGTTTTCTCTTGATCGGGAGGATCGATGGGTATTTGAAAATATCCGGAAAAACCATCAAGAAAATAATAGAACTCATTTCCTGCTAGACGTTCTAGCATTTGATCCATGAAAGGAATTGGGAAATGGTCCTTTCGAGTAGCCTCATTAAGCTTTCGGTAGTCGATACACACTCTCCAACCGTTAACGAGACGTGTGGGAATAAGCTCATTATCATCATTCGTCACGATAGTTATACCACTCTTTTTGGCACACAATGAACTGGGCTAACCCACGAGCTATCAGAAATGGGGTAAATCATCCCAGCGTCGAGTAGTTTGATAACTTCATTTTTGATCACATCATGGATTTTTGGGTTAACCCGTCGTTGTTATTGGATGGACGGCTTAGAATCGTTTTCAAGTAAAATCTTATGGGTGCAAAAACGAGGGTCTATGCCCTTTATGTCGGAAATACGCCAAGCTATGGCATCTTTGTGCTTCTTAAGCATATCAACGAGACGGTTCTTCTCCTCATCTTGAAGGTGTTTAGAAATGATGACGGGAAATTTGTCGGTTCCTTCCAAGAATGCGTATTCAAGATGAGGAGGTAAATCCTTAAGCTCGAGTTCTGGAGGCTTTTCGTTAGATGGCTCGACCTCTTTGACTTCTTCAACATAGAGATCCTTCGGAGGGAAAGGTGAAAAGGGATCTTCATTCAAAATTTTTTCAAGCAAAAGAATGTCTCCCTCCGGATCGTAGTAAGAATCATCAATATCCGATAATGAAGATGTATCGGTAGAGAGAAAATCATCGACTTCTTCCAAAAAGAAATCACCTCCTTCAAACGGAGTGAAAGAAGGGGAAGAGTCGGCAATTATAGGTTGAGAAGAAGGAGAAGAATCATCAATAGAGGGTGAAGATGAAGAATTATTTGTGGGTGTATAAGAAGAAGAAGTGGGATTGCCACTTGAAAAACCTAGTACTCTTGAGAATACTCATCAGAAATTTCATCAATGATATCGATTTTGTTGATGGTCATGGGTTCATCGGTGGAGGAATATCTTGCTGTTTGGTCTAGGTTAAATGTGATGGCTTCATGACCATCTCGCAAGGTAATCTCTTCATCGTACACATCAATCAAAGCACGGCCCGTCTTGAGGAAACCTCTTTCGAGAATGAGAGGAACCCTTGGATCGGGATCGAAATCGACAACAACAAAATCAGCCGGAAAGTGAAATTTTCCCACATTGACGATGACATCCTCGGCTATGCCTTTAGGACGAGAGGTAGAACGGTCGGCAAGCTCGAGTGTCATACGTGTAGGAGTCAAAGCGGGTAAAGACAACTTCTGCCAGACGGATAACGGCATAAGGTTAATGCTAGCACCTAAATCGGCTAAGGCGAAGCATTGAACCATTCCTGGAAAATTACATGGAATCAAGAACTTGCCGGGGTCTTCAAGCTTTTCGGGAAGCTTCTTAAGGAGCACCGCCGAGCAATTCGCATTCAAGGGTGTAGTCGACATTTCATACAATTTATCTTTATTATTCAACAAGTTTTTAAGCATTGATGAAAACTTTGGCATTAACACAACAGCATCAGCAAGACTCAAATCAAAGCGAATGTCTTGAAACATCTTAAAAAACTTTTCCTTTATTATGTCATTTTTATCTTGACGTTTTTGCTCATTTAGACGAAAAGGATAAGGAAGATTAGTTTTAACTGGTTCATCTTGTTCAAAAACAATTTTCTCTTTTCCTTTAATCACATTAGCATTTTCATTTGAAACTTTTTCTTTTTCTTTTGACACATTTACATTTTCTTTGATCGGTTGAACCACTGGAGGTTGGATGTTTTCGGTCCTTCCATTGTTAGTAGGAAGTTCCGTATCCTTTGTCGGCTCAGTCTCACGGTCGACCACCTTAGGAGGTAAAGAAGACGAGGTAGTCGGAACCGTGGGTCCTTCGTACGAAACACCACTTCGAGTAGTAATTGCTTTCAAGTCACCACGTGGGTTATGAATCGTATTACTTGGAAGAAAACTCGACGATGATGGTTGATTCATTTGAATGAAAGTGCTCATCATTTGTTTAAGTTCATTAGTGTGTTGAGATATGGTCGTGTCGATCTCTTTCTTAAGTTCAACCTTCATGTTGTTGATTTGGTTTTGCATAATGACCATAACGGGTCCTAAACGCCGTCTTGGGAATATCCTCTTCCCGAACTCTGAGTTGGTGATAACCAGATCTCAAGTCTATCTTAGAGTAGTAACTCGATCCTTGCAATTGATCAAACAGATCATCTATCCTTGGTAGCGGGCAACGGTTCTTCACCGTCAACTTATTCAACTCACGGTAATCAATACACATCCTAAACGATCCATCCTTCTTCTTCACAAACAATACTGGAGCTCCCCAAGGCGAAGAACTAGGTCTAATGAATCCTTTATCCAGCAATTCCTGCAATTGCTTGGACAACTCCTCCATCTCCGATGGTGCTAGTCGATACGGCGCGCGCGCAACAGGTGCGGCTCCCGGAACTAAATCGATGCGAAACTCCACTTGTCGGGCTGGCGGAAGGCCCGGCAAATCTTCAGGAAATACCTCAGGAAAATCATGCACTACAGGAACATCCTTGAGTCGCTTCTCTCCCGACCCTTCTTGAGCCCCACATGGAGCTACGAATGCATGATATCCTTTCGTCGGATGTATTTCATGGTTTTGATTACACATATGATGGTTCAGGCAAGTTCCACTCCTATCGCCTTTAGAACAATCAAAATCATCACCATTTAAGAGGGATATGAACAACTCGCTTCTCCACAAACAATACTCGCTTGATGCGCTTGGATAACAATCCATTCCAATCACGACGTCAAAACTCCCAAAGCTCGATCGGCATCAAATCAATAGCTAAACGGGTGTCTATAAAGGGGTAAGGTTACACCTACTGGATCACGTATGGGTATCAATATGGTTACCATTGGCTAACTGCACATGCCTAAAGCCTGGGCACGCTAATGGGGTTGGGGGGTAAGCCGGGGAGTAAGCAACGCAATGCTTAGAAGAACAAAGACTCCCTATCGGCACCCGAATCAAACAAAACGTTAACATGGAAGGGTTGTTGAAAGAAACGTACCATGACAACATGGTTCGGATCTTGGGTTGCTCTCCATTCCCCCATCAGCAGTACACTCTAACCTCGAGCACCTCCATTTTTGTCCAGCATTTTCGGCAATGCTCCGTTAATGCCACGCCTCCACAATCCAAAGCAGAGTAACCACGGGATGAGCATTCGCTCCGCTGTTGCCACAACCTTTGCTTTTACAAAAGCCTTGCAAGGGGCGGCGTGACAACTTCCAAGTGAGACGACGACCTTCATACATTTCACAACACAAGAACGGTATCATCCCGCATCCGTAAGTGTAGCTTCATGTGCTAAGAAGATTTTCATGGGGTGCTGGCTGACACTTAGACCACAGAACAGCATGGGACATAGCGATGGCCCAGCATACCAACCTTCCTCCTATGTAGGCTGTGCAGGGCACAAAGCGTTCTTAACCCCTGTAGGAGTGTCTCATGTAGTTCTTCTCCTGTCTTGAATGACTATTCCTGAAAACTTGGTCAGGCCTCCGCTCAGCGTCAACAAGGTGGAGTTTTCACATCGGATTTAGTTTCAGGGAGCCGCACCTTTTGCGATGTTCGCGCCCGTATGGCGACATAGACCATCGGAGATGAGGAAGAAGGTGTGATTTGGTTCCCAGGTATAGCGGCGATAATTAGCTGAAGTTGTTTAGTGTAA
>LBNU01036661.1:3811-29880 GCA_014162995.1 Artemisia annua | reverse complement strand
TTCTGATAAAATCTATCAACCGAACTAGTCAGTCGATACGTACTAGATAAACTACTATCAAAGATACTAACAACCATGAATGTCTAATCACTGCTCTCTCTACGACCTCCATACACAGCCATCACATCAACACTGTCACTAGGCCTGAACCTAGCCAACCTGTCATAGTACACCTGCCACTGCGTAGCATGAAGCTCATCCCATAATGACTGAATGCTACGATAATGTCGTCTGCTGTCTATATCAAGAAACACCTCTCTCATAGTCAACTGATCCACCGTCCTACTCATCTCAGCCATCCTACCATCTAGCAAATCCAAACGCTCCTGCACCCTAGCGTTCGACTGCTCCAACATACTCAACCTCTCACCCTGCCTCTGGTGCTCCAAATACATCTCTCCTGCTACTCTCCTATTGGTATGTGCTTAAACACACACCTTTTCTTGACCAAATTAAGACCTAAAAGACCAAAAACCCGCTAATAAATGCCAAATATCTATGTTTTTGTGTTTTTATACATGCAGGTAACAAAATACGAGAAAACGACAAAAACCGAGCAAAAATCACTAAAAACGAGCACGAGATATGGAATTAGTCAAAGGCCGGACCCGGGAAAGCTAAAATAGTCAAAATAAGCTCAAGAAGTCAAAACAAGTCCCAAGAGATTTGTGAATTGTAAAGAAAGACCCTTGGAAGAAATTTAATCAAATTTACAAAAATGGTCCTTCAAGTCTAAAGAATGGTCAACTTTGGTCCCTGAAAGCTTATAATTAAAGAATTTCCAAGTGAGGCCCTTCAAGTGTGAAAGATGTCCAAGATTAGTCCTTGAAGAAAGATTCAAAAGTTGGCAATTCAAGTCCCTTTATTTTCAAAAACATTACATAATTAACCTCTAAAGTTATAACCGGATCCAACTATACACTAAAACACAACCCAAAATAATACACATCTCCTAAACCCAAAAACCATTTCAGCCCACCATCCCTACTCTTTTTCACACTGCTAGCCCAACCCACCACCCATTAAATACAACCCGGCCCAAATATAAAATTAATAAAACCCCCAAATCCTTTTACCCGCCTTTTACCCCCTTCACCCTTCTCCTTCCTTTCACCCCAACCATTTTTACCACCAAATAAACCTCGTACATCCTAGAATCTTCTGCCAAGGTGTCAGGAATATGTCATATCACAGCTCACGTGGCAGAATGAAGCAATCCAGTTGGTTGGAACAACCTAGAAAATTATCCAAGGGTCTAGAGGAACGAAATCAAGATATTCTTGATGGGATAAGGATCTAATGACGAGGACAAGCTTCTGGCAGCTTCCAAACCGCCTCTCAATAGGCTATAAATAGTGCACTCCACTTGAGTTGTAATCAGGTAGGATTAGGTGTAGTATAGAAGATAGCTAATTAGGGTTCAAACTCACTTTCCTTGTAATGTTTTAATGTTAAAACGTTGTAATATTCCTTTAAATTTAATAAAAGTTTATGTCTTGCTGCAATTGATCTTTAATCCGTTTTAAGTTTTCATAGTTATAAGCTATTGTTTACTTTAAAAGCTTTTATCTTCAGGTTGTTTTAAGTCTCATTTAGCATTAATACATTCTTCATAAGCCTTTATTCTGTTCTAAGCCAGTAAAATAAAAAATAAAAAATAAAATAAAAAAAATAAAAAATTATTATAGCTTAAGGGTACATAAGCTTTCAAAAGCTAATTCCCTTCTGATAAGCTCACAAAGATCTTCCATAGCTTTTGAGAGCCTATCTCATCTTCCAGTATCATAGTTTCCTTTGCATAGCAGATTTACAAGTTCTCTTTTCGTTTCTGCACTATTTTATTATCAGCTTAGTTATTGCTTTAGTTAGCTTAATCCTGCTTAGTGTAACTTGCTTTAGTGTTTGTAGCCTAAGGTGAGATCTAGTTGTGTCTTTTATATGTTCTGATTAAGATTCAAGTTCCTACTGCCATATAATAGTGTAATCTGCATTTTAGTGTTATTGTTGTTCTTTGTCCAGTTTTAGTGTTTCTTAAGGCTTCAATATAGTTAGGCAATTTAGCTTGATAATTGGTTTGGGTAATTTAGACTTAAACTTGAAAATCTTAGTGTAATATGCATATTAAGGGGTGTTTGGTTTAAGCCTTATCTGTGTACTCTTGTGGCTTATTTGCTGAATTTTCTGCACCATTAGTCTCCTTAGGTCATATTAGAACTAGAGTAGTCATAAAAACTACACCTTTTAAGTAAAAAGTCAAAATACCTTTTCTAGTTCATTTCTTTGCTTATTTACATGTTGCTGCTGCTGCTCTTTACCATTTTATATAGATAATCCATTGACCTTAGCCTAAACTCACTTTAAACTAGCTTATTACATCACTTAGGATAAGATTTATGCAGTAGAAAACCATAAAAGTCAAAGTCATAGTTTATGCTAAAAAAGTCAATCTGTCCAAAAATCTTTTTGTACCAGTTTTCTCTTGCTGAACATGGGCTAAATTAGTGTTCAATTGGGTGTTATAAATTAGGGCTTTTCATTTTTTTGGGTTGTCTGCTGGGTGATCTAACTTTTGCCCCCCTAAAACTCCAGTAATTAACTTATTAAGTGCTTATAAATCAGCTGTAAAGTAGGTGTCTGAGCTTGTTTCTGTCCTAATATAGTTACTTGCATAATCTGCTTATTTGGCCTTTCTGAGTGCTTATTTGTATGTTCTGAGTTGGTACATGCTTTATTAAGTTGTTTCAACTGTGTGTGAGCTTTTTGTGGTCATAAGTGCTTATTAGCTTAAAAATAAGGCCTTATTGAAACTGCTTATTTGCCCAAATAGCTTATTAGGACTTTATTTTTGGTAAAATTTATTTTTCCTAGGTTAATAATAATATTTTATATTTTCCTGAAAATTTTCATAATTTTATAAGGTCATTTACTATTTCTTTTGATTAAAAGTAGTTGTTAAGTATTTTAAAATAGTTTTTAATTAATAATAATTAAATAAAAATCCAAATAAAATAGTTTCCCGTTTTAAAATTACTTTTAAGTTATTTTATAATTTTAGAAAAGTAAATTTTATTTTTCCAAGTTATTTTCCTTTTATTTTGTATTTTTAATATTAATAAATAATTAATAATAGTTTTTAATTAATAATAAATATATAAAAATCCAAAAAAGTGTAATCTTTAGTTTTAAAATTTATTTTAAAGTATTTTAGAATTTTCAAAAATGTTTTTACTTTTCTTAAGTTAATTTTTCCTTTTTAGTTTTAATTTAGTAATTAAAATTAGTTTTAAAGTAAAAGTAAATAAATAAAAAGTAAATTAAAGGTTATTTAAATAAAATAAAGTTTAGATTTACGTTTTAGCCCCTTAGGAATTTAGAACTTGCCATTAGGATTTAGGATTTCCATAGTTGCCGTAGAAATCCCGAGATTAGCTCGGGAATTTAAGTTTCGATCCCGTTTTACGCCTAGGTTTTTATTTCCGTGCTTTACGTGTTTTACGTGTTTTTATTTGCTTTTATTTACTCTTATTTGTAGTAACTTAAGGTTCCCTTAGCCCGAACTATTCAATTCACGAATCACGAACACGAACCAACGAACCAAGTTTCAGCCTTCGTTGGGAAAACGACCCGGGGATACATATTTACCCGTGCTATCCTCGGAAGATATACTGCTATATATATACTATATATATATTGTTGTGTATCAATCACCTATCATACTGCACCTCTCGTCTCAATCCTGCAACCTCAAACTGCCTATCACCCACACGTCTACTGATGTTCCTATGGCTATTCCTACACCAGGCTACATCCCGTCTCAAATGACTCAGCAAAGCTCTAAGCCCTGCCGGAGTAACACTAGCAACTGTCGAAGACTCACCAACCTCATACGTCGTCGGAACCTCGGTCTCAAGCGCATACCCTAATGCCTCAGACGTATCCGACTCATAAGTCACATCCGAAAACACAGGCGAAGGTGGCAAGGGAGGAACATCCTGATCCTCATCCATAACCTCCTCATCATCATCATCCTCCTCATCATCCTCATCATCATCATCATCATCAATACCAACATCATCCTCTAAACCTACCTCATCATCCAAACCAACATCATCCTCTAAACCTACCTCATCATCCAAACCAACATCAACCTCTAAACCTACCTCATCATCCAAACCAACATCAACATCTAACTCCATCTCATCTTCTAATAGCAAAGAGTCAACAACTGGTGGGACTGGGACAGACATTATACTCTACAAGAGCATAAGGAAGGTATAAAAACACTAGCCAAATTTTCGCGGAAAACATTTTATAAGCCAAAGCATAATAGTGGAGAAGTTCCAACTAAACCATAATATCAAGGCATGTATAAATATAAAGTTCAAATAAATTACCTGGGCGCGAAGTAGCATGAAGGGCTGGCGGCTTTCTGTCTCAAAACATTTTGACTCCAGGAAAAAGTTTATAGTCGAGTGCGAGCTCGTTCTCTATAAACGTAGGCTCTGATACCATTCTGTAACACCCCCAACTCAAATATGGCAGCTATCGTGCTGGGGGTATTACGAAAATAGAAACCAGGCACATTTATAGTAAACGACCACAACTCGGGACGTTTGAAATGTGACCAAAACATATCATTCGATTTACAAACCGTTTAGAGTACAAGTACTCTTTAGTCAAAGTTGCAGCGGAAAAGTAAATAGAGTTTGCAGCGGAAAAATAAACAAAGTATAGCAGCGGAAATGTAAAAGACACAAAAGGTTTGACGAATGACATGTAAAAATAAGGTAGTAAAGTAGTTAAGCTGCCGTGACAGAATACCACTCCAGCCAATGCCACTCCTCCACGCCCATTATATCACCATGCCAAGCTAAACATCATTACCTGAAAATACATGCTTAAAAAGTCATGATTCGTCGTGTTTTGGTGTGCAAAACAACAAGTATTCAAAAATATCAACAAAGTGGAGTCAAAGTTGTCGTGAGTGACAACGAGACGTGGAGAAATACAAGTAAACCTTTTAGGAAAAAGATTACCTCGTAAACTCGTGCAATGTGATATTTGTGAGACCGGGAAGTGATTTCCCGAGTCGTACCCCAACGAGGTGTGAATGGAAAGTTTCGCGGAAAGATCGAGATTAAAGACTTGTATGTTTGGTTGCGAAAGATTGTTTGGTTATATCGTACGTTAAATTAACGAAAATGGAAAAATTACTAATGAAGATGAAAATAAAATAACCTAGAGGGAACAAAAGGCAATTGGCAAACTAGGGGAACCCTAAAACACTACGGGAAACAAAGTTAGGTATCGGGAATCCTAAATCACAATTTAAAACAAACACGTAACGTTTATTTAAAAACAAACGTCACGCGCAAGATAAAACGTGAAATTTAAACTACAAAAGTCCTACGAGCATGCAAACAATTTTTCAACGCACTAAAAGACAAAAGAAAATTTTAGAAAAAAGAAACTTAATTTTTCGAAATAGTTTTTCCAATAAAATCAAGCATAAACTTCATAGTTTTTCCCAAACTCATGATAATTTAAATAATTAGGCAAGTAAAACATATTCGGGCTTTTTCTAGGTTGTGCTGAGCTAGTCTACAAATAAATTCTCGTTCCTAATATATCTCACGCTCTTCAAATCCAATTTAGCATGCTTTAAAGTTTTAAAACGTTTCAGGCTCTAAAAATAGAAGT
Source organism: Artemisia annua (assembly GCA_014162995.1). NCBI lineage: Eukaryota > Viridiplantae > Streptophyta > Magnoliopsida > Asterales > Asteraceae > Artemisia > Artemisia annua. The sequence continues at coordinate 24,180 of LBNU01036661.1, read as the reverse complement.
TTGGCTAGGATTAGGTTTTAGGAAAAATACCAGGTGTTACAATTTGAATGAAGATTTCCCAGCAATGGCATTGTAAATCCACCCAGTTCCAAGCCCCGCCCATACAAGACTTGTAACCTGTGTGTTTACAACCCACTGCTAAATATGATCTGGTTTATGTAAACAAAAGTAATATTTGGACCAAGATTCAAAGATAAGTGTAGCAATGTCGCTATATAAAGGTAAGTGTGATAATATAGCCATGACAATGTCGTCATCTGATCAATCCTGACAATGTTGTCATATAACCAATTCTGACAATGTCGCCATATGATCAATTCAGACAATGTCGCCAGATATGTAGGTTGTAACATGTAAACACATAAAGCATTTGAGTAAACAAACAAACATTTGAGTAGGACAAGTAGTGTTTGAGTAAACAAGTAGCATGTTCAAGTAAAACAAGTATTGCATTCATGTAAAAACGAGCATGTATTCTCCCCCAAAACAGTTATAAAACAAGTTAAAATAGGGGGCATGAACTCACCTGGTGCGATAGCTATGAAGACAAAAGTGGATACACGAAATGAGGCATGATCCCTAACCGCAACCTAATATGAATGATAGGTTCTAATGTAAGCAATGAAATGATGCTACACATGCAAATACGTATGTTATCGATACCACTCGTGAAATTTAAAAATAATGTTTATCGTTGAAAAATATATTTTTGACGTCTCGTTAAGTTAATAAACGCTTTTCGTGTAATAATGTTGCAACGATACTCCACAATCTTCGTTTGGTGTTTCATCGGCAAATATAGTGTTTCCATCGTAGTTTAATATTTTTCTTAACTTGGGAAAATATGCCCAAATGGCCTTGCAAAACTAGTCGTGAAATAGTGAATATTAAGAGTTAGGAAAGAAGTTCAGTAGTTTTAAGAAGCTTGTAACATTGTCTAAAAGTCGTAACACTGAAGTTTGTCCATACGGGTCTCGATCATAAAGAAAAATAGCCGTGAAGTAGGGTGTTTGGGCTGTTTCTGGGCAGTTTTTGGGAAAGTTTGGAAGGTCATAAGTTATTTGTTATTAATACGTTTAACGAACGGTTGGACATTTTGAAAACAAGGTTGGGTGAACTAACTTTTAGTCACAGATATAAATTTTCCAGAAACGAGTCTGTCAATGAGAAAAATGATGTCAAACATGGTCACCCGGATAGACTGTCAATGAGAAAAATAGTCGGTTTTTAAACGCGTGTATCTCGGTCGTTATAAGCCCGTTTTCTACGTTCTTTATATCCCCGGCTTCGTGTTAATGTGAACTAACATATTTTCAGTAGGTCGGCTCTTCTAGATCACGTCTAATGCCTCGTTTTGTCCTCCGAATCTCGGCAAACAGCACTCTTATTTTTCAGAAAATAGTTTTTCGTCGTTAAACGTAGAAAAATCATAACTTTCTCGTCGTAAGCTCGTTTTTGTTCATTCCAACGCCCACGGTTTCGTTTTTGAAAGTATTTTCTGAATATGAAGGCCAAAATATCTCAAAGTTTACTGATATTTTTTCACATTTCACAAAAATGGACAGAACCTTTTATATAGTTTGTAAAAATCAACTTTTCTAGTTCAAGGTTTGTTCAAAACTTAACCAAACTACTTTCAATCAACTCCACAAGTACTCAATCCTACCATACACCTTCTTAGGGTGTCATGGGGTCCTAAACATCACCAACAATGGTGGATTTCATGGGATTGCAAGTAAAAATCTTTAAATCTATGTTTATAAAGAAAATGAGTAACAAGTGGTATGTTTAACATGAATATTTGCATAACTAGTTACTAATATAACTTGAAAATATAACAAATGAAAGTATGAAAAGATTAAAAAGATGTTCTTGAAGCTTACTTGAAGATTTGATGATTTTTGGAAGTAGATGTCTATGTATTCTTGGGATTTTTATTTCAAAATCCTAACTAGACTACAAATAGGACTTAATTAACACTTGATCTTGAAAAATTGATGGATCCTTCCTTGTGTTCTTGGTGTGGCCGAACCATATAAAGAAAAAAAGGAAGAGAGAAAATCTATTTTTTTTACTTATGAATGTTTACTTGAAATGTGGAAGTGATAATAGAAGTGTATCTTATTTTCAAAGACAAGAAGTACAAATAATAAATGATACCCTTTTTATTAGAATCGAGTATATAGGTTAGGTTAGGGCTTGATTTGAACAATCAACTTTCTATCATTCAATTTGGTTGTAAGGGAAGTCTTGTGTCTTGGTGACCAAGCTTAGATCGGTGGAGATCTAGTTTGGGTTTGATACTTCAGAGGGAAGTTCTTTGTGGTCTTAGTGGTCTTATTGGTCTTAGTGGTAAGTCGAATAACAAGATTCTTTTGGGTGGTTTCCAAGGGCGGAATACCGTTTGGAGTAACTCTTCTTAATGAGCACCGATATTTGTGCATATCGGTTGAGTGAAGTTGTAATGGTTTATAGTCCACCGAAAGGATCATACTTAGTAATAGTATCGGTGTCGTGGGTTCGCAACTGAACGTACAGATGGTATAAACCCCCATCCAGAACCCATATATATCGTGGTGTCTTTTTACTTACTTTATACACTTTGGTTGTTATTTTGGTTGTTGTAATTGTTGTACAACCACTTGTTAATCTTTGAGACTTGAAGTTAATAAATTTCAAAGAAGCTAAAAAGACCGTATTCACCACCCCTCTACGGTTCTACAATTCCTGTAATTTTCATATTCTGTCTCGAAATGGATAATATCTTCTTCTTCAGTAGTCCATTGTAGTCCTTCCTGTTGTATCTTGTGCCACCTAGAAAATAACTCATCATCACTGATGTTCACCCCAATATCGTAAATAAACAAGTCTTGATCAATCCGGGGAAGATGATAAATTCGTTGAACTCAATTCATAGTGGTGAATCATATAAGAACAGGTTAGTGGAAATCCCAAGATACCAAATTATTCCTCCTGCTCATTCTTCACACTGACATAACCCTGTGTCTCAAAAGCATTAATAGCATAAACAGGAATAGCGGCGTGGCTAACCAATGTATCAACAAGTGGAACAAATGATGAAACGAGGGTATCCTCAACAGTAATTATAGCTTCTTCATTCCTCTTTGATTCCTTTTCCAGTGGTGGTTGTGAGAAAGGTGAGAGTAGGAATTCCAAGTTAGGTGCATAATCACACATTATAGCATCAAACCTCTCATCAATAAGATCAAAACAGTCTTCTGATTCACTCTTTAAAAGGTCCAAAAGAGGAGCATAATTATACACAATTGCAAGGAAATCCTCATCATCAGCTTCATAATACTCTTCATCCTTATCAGATAAATACCACATTTTCTTTTCGTTTCTTGCTTTTTTCTCCCTCTCGAGATCCCTATTTCTCATTAAGGCTTTCTCTGCCTCATATGCCATGTACTCCTCAGTTGTCATTTCCTCCATTCTTTTGTCTTGCATTTTTTTTGAAAACAATCAAAAGATGTCAGTAGAACATACTCAGAAAAAGAAAAATAGAACACGAAAAGAAAAAACAAAATTTTTTGTGTCATACAGGGTTGATACGCCGTACACAATAAATTTGTATACGTCGTATTGAAATCAGAATGATACGCCATATTTACAGACAAGAATACGCCGTACTGACGGTCTGAGACAGATTAACAAAATACTAACAAATGACAGAAAGCAAAAAATTAACTAAAAATCTAAAAAAAAAATTAACTAAAAACACAGAAAACCACTAACCAAGTAAAATCTAAAATACTCCCCGGCAGCGGCTTCAAAAACTTGATATGGTCTAATCAGGTCTCAAATTTATAAAGTCGAACTAACCTATAGACTAACACTAACGGGTAGTGTACCCGATTAGTTATAGCTAGGATGGTAAGTACGGATTGTTTGTAAGGAGTGAATTGACTTAAAATAAACCTACTAGCAATCTAATTATCTAACCTAAACACTTAAAAGAGGGTTCCATCTGAGAGACTGGCAAGGGTTTGATTACTTAAACTAATAATTAAACTAAAAAACAATGAAAACGATAAACTTAACTAAGTTGTGGTCTATGAGAAAAGAACGTGCTAGCCAAGTTCATCCTTCTATGCTTTCATGATTCACCTACAAGTGTAATGTCCTAGTTATACTTCAGTTGGTGAATCAAATGCAAGCAAGGCCTCACGGTTTCTAGTCCTGTGAATATTAACCCGCAACCCTCAACTGTGATGGGGTTGAGTAATCAATAGCATGCATTAAGTGTATCAACTACTCTATATGATTTATCTCGATAGCCCATAGGTCATAGTACTACCTATTCTCCCACAAATGGTCATTTATAGGAGAACTCGCGTTACTTACTTGTTTTAATCACAATTTGGCTAACCTAAGGCTTGTCCACCTCTAGTCCTAATGGTAAACTAGCAACGGATCTTAGTGTTCATGTGTTACTAACCTACCATCATGATAAGGATCATAAATCACATATTTGTCATCTTATAATCCATAATCTAGTAATAGACGACGTATAATAAAATAAATTTGTGTATATAAGAGCCTGTTAAGTTTAGTTATATATATTAGTGTGTATAAAATAAATTTCTTAAATATTAGTGTGTATAAAATAAATCCTTATTATGTCTTTAAAGTTTAGTTAATATGTGAAATTTAAAAAAAAATGAGAATGAGTAAAAATTTAAAAGATGATGTATGGTATGTTTGGCGAAATTAACTGTTGCTTGAAATGGAGATGGTGCTGGTGTTGGAGATGGGTATGTTTGGCGAAAGTAACTGTTGCTGGAACTGGTGGTGGTGCTGGAGATGGTGCTGGTGCTGGAGATTATAAAAAGAGATTATTTTTATAAGCTACATGAAGTAACCTTTGGTTTTAAGAGATTATGGAAGATTATTTTTTTTAGAATCTCTTATAAGTTATGTCTGCCAAACAAGGATTATTTTTTAAGTAGCTTATTTTCTGAAAAAATAAGCACAATCTCTCAACAATTTTGTGTACCAAACATAGCCGCCAAACAAAGATTATTTTTTAAGTAGCTTATTTTTTGAAAAAATAAGCATAATCTCTCAACAATCTTGTGTGCCAAACATATCCGTAGTCACCTTATTATATCAAATAGGTCGCTAAAGTAGTAAAAAGAGAGAAAACTAAAGTGTAAGAGAAAAGGGTCAATTGAAGTCCTTAGGGTGGTGACAGTCATGCTTCCGAAATCATTCATACCTCCCAAATCCACCAATAATATCATTCCACCTCATCCCAACCATTTCATACTTTTTTCATACCTCCCAACCCCTTTTTAGTGGCAACCATGCCTTTTTCATACCTCCCAACTTTTTTTTTTTTTTTTTTTTTGGTTTTTTTTTTTTTTTTTTAAAGTTTGTTTCATGAGTGATGGCCCCACACATACTATTAAATCTTTCCCATGCCCCGAACATATTATCCGCTGGAGCTAGTGTTTTTGCCATACCGGTGGGGTGGCATCGGTTGTTTGCCGCCGGCAAACTCCACCATGCGCGATGGGCCATACCGTATGGCCATTGCCACCCACGCCTTATAACATTTGGCTAAATATGTTTCAAACACACTATATTAAAATTAGAGGACCATGACGTGTTTGTAAAGCTTGAAAGTACTAAATTGCCTAACAGGACCTCAGGGAAAAAAAAAAAAAAAAAAAAAAAAACCGCATTATCCCAAATAAGAAAAGAAAATAAAAAAAGAAAAACAAGAAGCGCTTTAACTAAAACGAAACAAGGTCAAAACCAAAACCTTCTTCTTGATTCACTTCAATAATTAGTATATAAATAATTTCTAAAAAAAAAACAAAGGTCATGGGTGATGCATACTGGAAATACGGTGGCGGCGAAGGTAGACAACAGCAACAACAACAACAACTTCAGCAACAACAACAACATCAGCAGCAGCAGCAGCATTCAGTTATGGGAAAACGACAGCGTTCCGATTACGGTATAATTATTTTTTATTTTAATTTTGTATTTTAGGGTTTTATTATTATTTGTCCCAATTATGATTAGTTATATATTACACATATATTTTTATTTATAAATTGTGAAGATATTGGAAAACCCTAGGTATGATTCTGTTACAAAATTTACTATCGCTTCACGAATAAGCTATACTTGGCGTTTGATATTTATGATTGGATTGGATGCCTGTTTGAAAATTTAATAAGTTAGGGATCTGTAATGTGGTGCTCGCTGATTAGGGATAAAACAATAGGGGTTTAACTAGCCGTTTTGTGCTCCGCCTATGCAGTACTAATCTCTGGCTATCAAAGCTTGAAAATTTAGTAAATTCTGAAACAAGGGGAAACAGTGATTGAACTAATTCGGGATTTTGCTAAGCGTAAAGTATATGTCAGATTTTGTTTTTGATGCTTTCAAGATAAAGGAATTAAAAGACGTTTCTCCGAGATTAAGATAGTCCAAGCTCACAAAGAGTTCCGTCATTTGGCGTTGTAATTTTTGTGATCGTGGAGTCGTTGATGCTTCGATGATAGGGGATGATCATGGAGGTGTTATTTTATCGGGTTTTTAGGTGTGTTTGGGTTTGTTGGGTGTCGGTTTAGCTTTAGCCTTTTTCTTTGTCGGTTTCGGCTTATTTTAGGAGCTGTTTTTGGTTGTTTTTCGGGGCTCCACGTCTCTTGTTGAGCGGTAGTCTTTGTGGGTGTTCTTTGTTGGTGTTTTGGTGTTTCTATCTTCTAGCTTCTTGCTAGTTTTTTAATATATTATGCTGTTAAAAAAAATAAAATAATTTGTTTGTTAAAATTTTTATGCTTAAGGATCTGCGTAAATAATAAAACGGAAGGGGCTTAACTAGCTGTTTCAACCTAGGAAGTAGCAAATCTCTCGCTATCCTTTTTGCATAATCAGATGTCGATTTGAAACACGTTGCTTTACAGAAGCCATGAGGTCTTTAATCTGGACATCTGGTTTTCGTTGCTAGTTGATGATTATAAAGTCCAATATTTTTCTTCTTCTCTACAATTAAACATTACATCTTTAATTGGTTTTTAACAACTTTGCTGTTAGTAGAGGATAAGTAGCAATGATATATTTCATATCTTTTTGGGTTCTGTAGAAAGAGTAACACATATTTACTTTCTTGTTGAGGGTATTTAAATTGTTTCGGTATATCTGCTTGTGAATTTCTGTTGGTAAATGTGATTAAAATTATTAGAATCATCATTTTTTTGTATTGGTTATGCACATACATAAAAGACTGCCTTTTTTTCTAGGGCTAAAGAATAGTCACTGAAAAACAACGTACGTTATTGATGACTCATGCTTTTAAGTATTTGGGAGGAGGGTAGAGTAATAAATTAGGTGAACCAAGAGTAACTAGATGCTGTTTAGACACCTTGGAAAGCTTTCATAAAAGTGTTGTAGATTGAAGGTAACTTTAAGCAACCAGATCAGATTTCAAGAAAAAGTTCTGCATGTCGTATTTTAAAAAGCCTACTAAAGACTTTGAGTCAATGATTGTCAAAATGATCAACTTGACAGGGTTGTCATTTGAGCTCAGCTTAGGGTGATTAATTGATCACGAAGAAACATATTAACATCGCTTCTACGTTTAACATATAGAAGTTATATGCACAAAGAGTAGGAAGTGGCTAAATCTATAACATGACTGAAGAAGGTTACATTTTTACAGTAATGAATATGAAGTAATGGAAACAAATATTTTAAATACATTTAGATTCAAGTTCCCTGTCAATTTTATGTTGAATGGATGGAATTATGGAAAAAACAAACATAATTGGTAAGATTTTGGCAATTATTGGACTTAGTTCTCCACCAATTTGAAATCTTTGAAGATTGGGATAAAGTATATCATGTGTTATGGGCAAATTTCTTTATCCATATGGGCTACAATAGACAAGGATAGAAGATTAAATTAGTTACAAACTAATATAGATGAGCTAAGTAGAGTCTTCCAATACTCCTTAAGTTAGAGCATAGATGTCCATCACTCCATCTTGCTCAAGTTGTTATTACCGGATGTTAAATTTTGAATACTGAACAGTGGTTGCCACATACCTGCAAACTAGTGGCCTGTATGGTTATGAATAGGGCCGTAACAGATAAATGCTCATTATGCGAACCGATAATGTGGTCCCCGAGAAGATGACATTCAACCTCATGTGTCTGATCTTCTCATGAAAAATCCATTAATTAAGATATTAGATTAGTTATTGGTGTATAGCTTCGTCAGCTGTACATGGAAGGTCCAAACACGTAAGGATTGGCTATCGTCCTTTGAGCAATCCGCATGACAGGTGCTTAGACTAGGTCTCTATCCTTGTGTTCTATTCGTATTCAACCGCTAGAAAATACTCTATATCCAGCAAGTGGGTGATGATAGACATTACTGATCATACTAAGGAGTGTCAAATAGAGTTTTGTTACCTTACCTTCTATAAGTGCTTACCCTTGTAATTATTCAGGTTTCCTATGAGGTTTTTGTGTGTGTGTGTGTGTGTGTAGAGATATAATTTAATAACCTCTGTATTTTCAGATATACCACTTTTTAATTCGAGCTTTCTGTTATGCTCCATCTTTACATAATATTTCTCTGTGGATTATCTATCTCGTCTGATTTCAAGATAGTGTTGTGTGTTTATGTCATGTCTCTATTATGCTGATTTGGTTCACATCGTAGATGTTTCTGGTGGTCGTGACCTGCCTGGCTATTTTGCCCGAGACGATGAGAGAGGAACCCACACCCACCTGGTGGTTAAAGACTCTGACACCATTGGGGCATCTTATGATCGTTACTTGCGTGTCGCGGTAAGTCTATATACAGTACTGATTGTGCAACTATACTACTTATATTTAGAGCCATAGATGGACCAAAACAGGTGGGTCAAACGGGTTGGGTACTTGGTAAAAACGGGGTCAGGTCGGAACGGGTATTTATGGGGATTGTTGAAAAGGGTTGGGCTGGGTTCATCTGGAACACTTCTTGTTCAAAAACATGCATGTCTTAAAAAAATAATTTGTGTGTCAATATGATCCCAATATTTTAAATCAACTTTTTTATAGAAATTGTTGAGGACGTTTTGTGAATAAAAGATAGACTTTGAGCGACTTTTGTCCTGTTCAACACTTTGTTCTCACTTTTTTTAAGCTAACTTGTATGATTCTATTCGTTTGACCCATTAGGATTATAACATAACCTGAATTGCCCCATTAATAAGTGAATGGGTCAAAATGGCAAACATCAATTTATATATCTGTAGTTCTTACATGCTACTCTATTATACCAGCAACTTCCGCCATTTGGTGGCATTGACTCTGCTAGACCCATAAACACGGGACTTGGTGACCGTCTTCAAGAAGATCCTCGCCTGATGGGTATGGGTATGGGTATGGGCCTGGCGGGTGTGGATCTTGCAGTAGCAGCAGCAGCTGCTGCAAAAGCTCGGGATACAGGGCTAGTAGGTCGGAGGCCTGAAATTGCTTTGCCTCCTGATGCCAGCAATACACTCTTTGTTGAGGGTCTGCCTTCTAATTGTTCGCGCAGAGAAGTGGCTCGTATCCTTCTCCATCTGTCATTGTTCTTAAAACTAATACTTTGCACTTTCAATATTACCACTTGTTTGTTTATACTTTGCACTTTCAATATTACCACTTATTTGTTTTCTCAAAGACGAGTGGATTGTGAATTTGAGATTCATTATAGATTAAGAAGCATATTAATTTTTCATATCTGTTTTGTTCCTTCACCCGAGTTTGACAGATATATTTCGTCCTTTTGTGGGCTACAAGGAAGTCCGACTTGTGACCAAGGAATCCAGACATGTAAGAGTAAACTGTAAACCTGTTTGCAGAATGCACTTACTAACTTTTTATTATACTTATTATATCTCTCAAGAACTTTAAACGTTATACCTTTCTGGAAAATTTTGGAGTGAAATGGTCTATTTGCCCCTACACAAAACTATGATAAATATATTATGGACCGTAAAAACTTTTTAGTTTGATTTTGGGGATTATCGCAAGGGCGGTTTGGGCATTACTAGATTCTAATCCAACTATTTCTGTTTATTTACATGTATACTAAGATATAGTGTTTTGGCTTTTACAGTCCAGTGGGGAACCGTTGGTACTCTGTTTCGTTGATTTTGAGAGTCCAGCCGAGGCAGCTACTGCTAAAGATGCACTACACGGTACATTCGTGTTCTTCTTACCTGCAATTTTATGTTCTTGTTGTTTGTATAAATTGGTTTGCCCTTATATTTGGAAAGGATACTCCTCTGCTGTATCTGAACTTGATTTGACCCAACCCTTGTCATCAACCAGTTACAAGTGGCTATATGAATTATTCCTTATCGTTCTTCTCAAAGGCTATATGTTAATTTCTAAGTGTAAATGGTGGCTTGGTGGTTGTATCTAAAGGCACTGTAGCTGTTAAGTTCCATTAAATAACTCAAAAATACTCTATAAAAGGGTCTCCCGGTATTGTACTCTACACACTATTTCGTCTAGTTGAAAGGAATGATGTCAAGGATGAGGCGAATGTTGTTTATTCTCTCCCTCTACCCACCATATTGGTGAAGCCGATGGGGCATGTTTGGTTCGTACATTCCAGCGAAAGGGCAAGATTTCATTCCAAGTCCTGGTCGTAAAAGAGGACGGAATTCTTTTCCAATGGAATTTGTAGATTTCTTCAAATGAAGGTTTTTAGACAATTCTTTAATCCCCAGGGATCTTTAACAATTTCATTGGAATTTTATTGTTGACAGAATTACCGTTTCCTTAAATCGTTTTGCTCCCATTTTGGCTTCTCTACTATATTTGATCTTCTTCAGTCAATCATTGCTGCTGCAAGGTCTAGTTTGCTGCTTCGGCTAAGCCATATTTACATTCCAACTCCAAAACAATAGTTATACACAAAACAAAAACTACAAAAGAATGGAACTGAATTCCATTTCATTCCATGTTAGCCAAACGCATGACAGATCCCAGCTCTTAATATTCCAGTTTCTCTGACATATTCCATTCCTTCCAGAAACATGATGCGAACCAAATGCCCCCTTTTAAATCTTTGAAGTTTTGAAGTATATAAGTTCCAATTGCCAGTTTCTTCACTCCCAGCAGAGTCCAATCTACTACATTGCTTTCAGTTAGTGGAGCCACATACGAAGTATTATTAACTTATAATTATAATAAAATAAAACATGTCAGATATCCATAAGCCGGAGTTTGAATACATACTCTATATGTGTTTCAACGCGCATTGCCTTTTGGTATGCTGAAAACAATTTAACTGGGCAAGCCGGTAAATGGTTTAAATATCGGGTTTGTCCTTTGACCGAGCATATAAGATTTCGATACGTTTATATACTAATATATAATCCGTTTTTTATCAACACGAGTCTAATGCATTAACAGTAAGAGAGCTTCACGTTCGGTTTCCATCTATGACCTGATGCTAATCCCCAAGATTAGAAAGTCCGGTTAGTTGCGTAGTGTAAAATAGTCAAACTCGATTTTGCAGGTTATAAGTTTGACGAGCATGACCGAGACTCGGGCATCTTAAGGATGCAATTTGCTCGCAATCCTGGTGTGAGGACAGGTGGCTCAGGAAGGAGTCGTGGAAGACGTTGACTTTTTCAGGTGATGAAAGCTCTATATATACATACCCATGCGCCTAAACATTTGCTATTAATAAACGTCTGGTCACTGGTGTACTCAAAATAAAATCTGAATTAACGCTATATTGTGGCACGGCGCTTCTATGTAGGATTTACGCGTTTCGAATATAAACTATCAAAATCGGGTGTGTTACGATGTTTGCGCGTTTCCAGTTTCCTTAGGACGAGATGAATCAGGTGGATTACGATTTTCGAGTGACGGCTGAAAACGTTCGAAGCTTTATTATACGCCACCAAATTTTGTTTCGAGCCTGAGAGCAATGTTTAATTATGTTTTATTTACATTGAAGGTTTTCTTCATTTCAGACTAGGCTTTTGTGTTGTGAATTTTACTTATGAATGATGCAACTAATTATCTTGGGAATTTGTAGTCTATTGCTTAATCGGAGTTTAGCTTTTTATTAAAAAACCGTTTTCTGATAATATATCGTGAGGGTTAGATCTTGGGAATTTGTTGCTAAACTATGGTAGGTCCGACTGGTTATTGAACGGAAACAGGTTTATATAGGAACTCCAAATCGTCAATACGACAATGAATCTGAATATGAAAGCGAGCTCACAGATCATCGTCTTCGTCATGTCTGCTCAGTCAGATCATCTTTGCTCATTGTTTTGCTAGAGATTCATTGTTTCATCTTCTCAGTATCTACTAGTATTCAACTTTTAGTTCCTTTATTTGCCTATTTGTTTCTGTTGCGCATTAAAAATTCCCATCGTTTGTGGGACCAAAGGAATTTAGGTGTTATTTGATTAGAATCTCGATTTATTCTCTGGGTGTCTATATTAGGGGTGTTAACAATCCATGCCGAGTTGAGTTTCAGCCTAAACGTGCTAGGCTCGTTTAATAACAATTCGGCTCGAGCTCGAACTCGAGTAATTTTTTGTTGTTTGAGCTCAAACTCGAAGCTCGTTTAAAATTTTTAACCTTTTTTTTTGGTAAGTCTACAATAAACTTGTTTTCAAGACTAAGATGCTCGAATAAAAGATCGAGCTTGATCGGCTTGTTGTTAACCCACGCTCGAGCTTGAAAGCTCGTTTATACAAAATTTGTTCTAAAGCTCAAACTAATGTTTATGAAACTTATGATAAAACACTAGTTTGCATTAAAAATGCAAGAGTGTACTATAATCATATTTTTTATACTTTGATGAGTTTGTGAATTCGGCCAAACTAGCTGATTAACGTTTGATTATGTGTTAGTCATCTACAACTCTGTGCTGAACTACAAAATTGTGATGTTAAATGATGTTTCAAGTTTGGTTACACAGTAGTTAAGTGGAATGTTATTTGCGTTCCATTATATGCTCATCATGTCGAAATAGTCTTTGGATATTTAGCAATCTTATCTCCTATGATTTTGTTTTGCACCTAAATTTTGGGATTGTCTCCGTTATATGATCATATGCATTTTCCGGTCACTCTAATATATGGGATAGTTGCTATGCTATATTTTGTTATCCATACGTATGTTGTTTATGCAAGTCAAGGCCGTTAAAAGGTGGCTTGACTCGATCAATTTATGACCAGTTTTTGGGCTGTTCTGACCAAAATGTGTTCATATAGAACCACCCGTCATTTCACCACTAGACTCTAGCACATACTGTATGTTACAGCTATAGATCTGTTAGGTGACCGTACCCCAATTGTGCACCAGATTTAATGTACACACTGTCAGGCTTGTTTGCAGGAGATAGGAAGCAGCTTTAACCATTCATACATACATGCTCTTCTTAGGATTCGCTTGGTTACTGACACTGTGTGGAGTTTTTTTAACATGATCTTACTACTTAATCCATGCTCAGTTTTAGGACCCCTGTTCAGCACATAGGTGAATTAGAGTTAGAGGGGTCTTGATCTGATGGATAGGGGATTTGGCATTGTTTGGTTGACGTGTGGTTTAGATACTCTGCATTTGCAACATAATTGTGGATTAACCATTCTAGTGGAATGGGCTCAACCGAATAACCTTTGTGAAGCATGGGGAGAGTGAATAGACTAGATATTTATATAGTATTGGACTTTGTATCATTTGTGGTATGCTGATACAGCCATGAGAATATGGCTACTTACTGGTGTTTGCCACAGGATGTGTGGTTAGATGATAGCTTGGGGTGTTCTCATCCTTTTTGAACAGTTATATTGGTATGCAAGCAACTACACACTGCTGATTGATCATCCCAATCATTCAACCACAACCAAAGACATGCTCTTTAGGGCCATATTGATCAACATGACTTGAGAAAAAGCTATTAATCTGAACTGTTGGTACACTTGGTATATTGAAGATCGCTAGACGCTTAAGTAGCTGGTTATGCAGCTTCCAATGAAAGTTTATGCGTAGGAAGTTGTTTAAGCAAACCAAACTAGTATGCCTTAGTCATTCAAACTCCGCTTGGAAAAAGAATAAGGTCATTTACGCTTGAATGCGCAAGTAGTTAAACGCTTGAACTGTATAGTGGTAACCAGACTCCAGTTATAACACATTTGTTAGCGTGGAGGGTGTTATACTATTTGCTCCTGTCACATCATCTTCACGTTGCATCATCTCCTTCTCATTTCAGTAAAACCATTGCAACACCCATTATCTACTCCATTCAACTTCTCATTTTTTATTAATTATAAGAACACAAACAATTTATTATTATTATTATTATTATTATTATTATTTTATTATTTTATTTATTTATTTATTTATTTATTTTTCCTCTTGGGGATAACTTGTGAGATAGCATTTTTGCGGCAAAGAGATGAGGGGGTGGTCTTCTGGGCAAAAACCTTTCACGCCGTTCACCTTAGATTAATGCAACCAACTCAATCAAGCAAAACAAGTTAGCAGTTGCGTGTTTGACTTTCATATAACATTCTCTTATGTTTCAAAAAAGATGGTTTATTTAGAGCCGAATATGAGCAAGGGTAATAGCAAGAATCTTGTCTCATCAACAAGATTGAGACGCTATTCAAGTAGTCATCATATAGGTAAACCAAGGCTGTTAAGATCGCGAGTTAGATCGTACCAACAAAAAACTTGCAAGATCATTCTAGGATCATATGTGTTGTACGATCGCACATAAGATCATGGGATCGTTCGTAAGATCATAGGATCGGCTCTCGATCCGATCTTACCAATTTGATGAGTTATCTTATTATTTTATGTCAAAACCTTATATAATACTTGTATTTTTCCTTCCTTGCTATTATTTCTAAAGTCTTTACAAGATGTATATTTTTCTACCATACAAAACCGTGATGAATACTCTAAAAGAGAATCGAAATTTTAATTGGGTGTGGGAAATGAAGTTACCGAAACATTTGAAATAGATAAACCTTTTATGTTTTCGATTTTTGGCATGTTTACGACTCGTGTCTTCTTTTTCGTATCACTAAATTGTTTATTTAGCTAAGAAAGCTTAAACAAATTAAATGTATTTCATTATTTTTATTATTAGGATGTTTGAATGTCATATTTTTGGGCTATCTTATGAATTCGTGTTTGATATCCAATAGATATGTATAAGTGTAACGTTATGATCCATCAACACCTAATAGCAAGATAAGATACTGGATCTTACGATCTCGATCCGATCTTATGATCCTGATCTTGCAAACACAAAAACGAGCTTGGGTAGGATCTCGATCTTAACAGCCTTAAGGTAAACTACATACTTATTTTGGCATAAGAAAATGTAGATAAAAGTGTTACAAAGGAGGATGCGAGTTTGATGTGTTATAATTTTCCATCATATAAAACAATAAAGTTTGCATACCTGGAGTCAACTGTACTGCCATCTTCAAAATTGGGCAAAGAAGAATGCAAGAGTGATATTGGTTCGGCTCATCCACTGCTTAGAAAAGCGAAGCAAACCGAGGAGCCACACGAATATCACACCTGCTTGTTTCTTTGTTTCAAGCTTGTTTAACAATCACAAATGTGACTTAGAGAAGTGGTCCTTCATCCCTTTATATAGTTGGCTTGTTTTGGGCATGATTCATGAAACTTAAGATAAGTAAAATATACTAGTACTTGAATAAAGCCATGAGAAAACGTACAAGTTCCTTCCTATTATAATATGTTTGGCTGGCAATTGCTAACCTTAAAAAGATTTCTTTTACATATAATATATGTAGCTATTGTTTGATTAACCGTTGCTATATATGTTTATTGGTACAATAAGATTCTTAAAGGCGCAGCCAGATATAACAGGTTTCTGGTATATTTGTCTTATTATGTGGAACTGGTCTTAGTCTTGTTGATTTTCTACGTCTAAAATTATAAAATTAGTGTATATATCCTTTCAACGAGAAGTCACAGATTCCTTCCTTTGTGCATTTTGTATGTGTTTGTGCATATTATATTTTCACAAGCAACATGTTATATTCCTAACCTGTAGATGCTTTAGGAAAGTAGGGAATGAAAAGGTCTTATGTGTTTGTTTGTTTCCGGTCAAGTTGGTAATTTGTATGAAAAGAAAGAAGTCATAGTATTGTGTTATTGTTATGTTTTGTTTGTTTCGAACAAGGTTTGGTTTTCCACATTGTTAGGCTTACACTTGTGTCTTCTTTTTTCACCGGAGTCATCATACCTCCATCTTTACAACCACTGTCTACTTTGTTGCTACATGTAATCCTGAGTTTATGTTCTTTTCTCTGTAGCGGGTCACCTTCGTTTTTACATCTTGGTAATCTTGAGTTCCCTGCTGTAATTAATCCAAGAATATTGGTGACCCAAATTGTAGATGCTATAAGTCTTTAATGTACAAGAACACCAAGCCTTATTATGTCTGAACTTATTTTAGCTGTTATATTGATGTTGCAAATCAAAATCCTTTATATAACTTATTTTAGCTGTTATATTGATGTTGCAAATCAAAATCCTTTAACATATGACGTATCACTGAACAAGTGAACATGTGTACATAAAACCGTGATCTTAGTTAATTTAAGATTAAAAAAATAACGCAATAGAGACATTGTCTAATACGCATTATAGATAACACGTAACGCAATAGTGTGGGTTTGGCATTGTAGTGCTCATGGTCGTAGACTATCACAAGGACTAGTGAAACAAAGGCAATGTGATACCGCGTATTCAAAGGTGGCAAAGTGTTGGTCGTTCCTTATACAAGAATGAATCACATGTACGTGGCTATAATAGGCAAATATGTGCTCGTGCTATCTAACAAGAGGTGAATCTTGAGCAGTGCCGGTGATTAGCATATATGTGCAAGTGGGGCAGCCGCACAGGGCCACCATTTGTAAGGGGCATCCGATTTAGTATACGTCCATTAGTATTTATACATGTCTAACTTGAATTTTTATACCCTTTTTAAATATTATGTGAGGGGGTCTCCGATTTAGTATATGTCCATTAGTATTTATACATGGCTAAGTATATCATGTTTTGAATTTTCCATAATAGTTAAGCTTTTCGTGATTTACGGTGACTCATTCGTAGTTTCGCACCGGGCCACCAAAATCAATTGGACGACCCTGAGGCATTAAAGATGTAACAAAGAACCGAGTTTGTAGCAAATCTAAGTAAAAGAATGCTAAGAATCAGGGTAACAAGATGAATGTGTTTGCAAGTATACGGAACAAGTCGGTAACAACGACGACTTCAATGGAGTGAGTCCGGGTTCATTTAACGAACTGATGAGTTGACATAATTTTTGAAAGATTTTCTGCAGATTTGGATGACGAATACATTATTTGCTGCTAAAGATAAGCTACCTACTTATTATGATAGTTTATGGGCATGTCTTGATCAACAATGATAATCAATCTAATTAAAAATGACTCATGGTACATTATTGCACATTATCCAAAGCTCAAATGTTCTATCATTGGTTTATCGAACAAAATGACCTAACATGATAATGAAAAGTTATTGAGGATTTCTTTTATAGAAAGTAGAGACTGGGAATATATTCAAGTTAAATACTAAACATCTTTTAATTAGTGCATAGATTAGGTATGGGAAAAACCAAGTCAATTGTTCTTGTATCTTTTACTAGAATAATAAACCGACTGATGAAATGAACAAAATGGCCTAACCGACTGATGGGACCCCAAAATTTGTTTTTGTTTAGAATTAACATTTTTATGCATGTCTTGCATGTAGTTTAAACGAGTTGGAAAACCCGCGTGTTGCCGCGGGGTGCTTTCCTAAAGAAGCATTTCTTGATATATTTAGTAAGCGAGGTGAGAAACCCGCGTAACAAACAATATATAAATATATAATAAAGTGGGGTAAACATCTTTGATAACATGAAGTAAAAGCAACAACATGTGTTATTAAAAGTTACATGAAATACAAATATAACATTCAGTTATTAGCTGAAACATGTGATGTTCTAATGGTCTTTGATAAAAATTTTTGAAAACCTAGGCATTGCTAGTATTTGGAGGACATAGCAGTCGTCTCTCCAAGGTGTGCCGTGACCCGAATTCCTTAAAGCAAATAAACCAAAAGCAGATCCATTGTTCCTGCGGAGCTGCAAAAAAAGAGAACACAAAAGTTGTCACTTGTGGTTACTCCATTGTTTGCTAACACAAAACTAATTAAAGTTAAGTATAAATTGGTTAGTGGAATTTAATACCTAACTATCATTACTTACCTGGGGAATGGTCAAAGTAATAGGGAGTGTGAAAGGTTGGGGCTGTATTCATGTATGTGGCAGATAAATCATGATGATTAACTGTTTTGGGGAGTGTTTCAAGGTGTGTAATTAAAGCCAATGCTCTTTAAAATGAAATTGAAAGGANAAGGAGCCGTGTGGCGGAGAGGGATATGGTTCTCGGAGAGCTTCAACACTTGACTGCCTTTGATTCAACTTTGCAAAGCATCTCTGAGTTATCAAAGTTTCAAACCCAGGATCTGACAGAGGTGGCTGCGATTTTGGTTAATGTGATGAAAAAACAAACTCGAGCATCCGAGCTTTTGGGAGTCATTGAAAACCTAAAGGCGTTGCCATACTGAGATCTCTTGTGTTAGTACTTCTGAAAAGTTTTTTTTCTTGTGACCAAAGGATTTTGTGGGAATGGTCAGGTATGTGGGTAGTTTGTGTTCAAAAGGTATCAGTATGTAAGTTGTTTTTTTTTACTATGTAAAAAAAACATGGTTAATTTTATCGTACTTTCGTTGCTATGCTGTTAGTAACCAACTATTATCGTAACGTACCTGTGGTTTGATGTATTTTGTGATCCTCTGGTTTGGCATTGATGTTTTGTGTGCATAGATTGCTGATCTGGTATGTGCGTTGGCCGATGTGTTATTGAATTGTTGGAACCCATGTTTTCTGCAAGAATGGAATTTGTTAGAACAAAAGGAGTGGTTGCAGGTGGGCGCAAAGAATAAACTCATTATCAAAAAAACCTTTTAACAATCTTAAAATTGTTACAAAAATTTAAAAAGAAATAAAATAGATAAACTGGATGTTTATAATAATAAAGCTTACGTGGAGTTATTGTTAAGATATGCTTCTGACGTCGCTTGGAAAGATTATGTGTTTAGCTGCAATCAAGCGTTGCTGATTGAATGGATGTCAGACAGCTGATAATTGACTGGATGAGTGCATGCCTGACACGCCATTCAATCAGCAAAGCTAGATCACTGGTAAAAATTTACCAATGCGAAAGTGAGTGACCCCATAACTGGAAAACCAATCCGCCAGACATTCTAAACTGTTGTTGTCTGTTACATAATATTTGTTTACCCAAAAAGAAATATTTACCTATCTTTTTAGAAAATTCACCACTAAAATTATCGCCACTTAAATTGAAGACCCTTAAATGAAATAAACTTTCAAATTTTAGTATGCTTCAAGACAAATAACATTAAAATGAATGACCGTTAACCGACTAATTCAGCATATATCATCAGGTAAGTTAGCAAATAGACCTTCGTGTTTAATGAGATTATCATAATTGATGCAATAACATGAGTCTGACTATATTTTTTTTCCTAAATTTATTAGCATAAGAAGAACAACATAAAACCACTAAAGATCACTTATCTGTGGTTATTTCCTCTTTTCCAAAAACTGAATTGCAAAAGAAGATACTAAGGTTTACCTTCAGTTACATGAGAACTCGATCCTTGACCAACGTTGTGTACACTATCATCTGAATTAGTCTGCAAATTGGTTGTGTGATGACGCTGTCGCACATGCCTTGCAGTGACCTCATTCTTGACTCTGTTTCTTTTTCGAGGTTATTGTGAGCGGTTGTTATTATGTGCAGTCCTCCTGTTGGCAGAAGAAAATATTATGAAAATCTAATTTAATCTTGCACACAAACAGCCAAGGTTCCAAAAACTGTCTTGCAAAAGAAAATACGAAGGCTTACCTTGAGTACATGACGCTGTCGCACACGCCTTGTAGTGACCTCATTCCTGGATCTGTTTCTTCCTCGAGCTTGTCGTGAACGGTCGACGTCATGTGTAACATTTGATTCAGCGTCATCATGTGCAGCTGCTCCTGTTGTCCAAAGAAAATATGATCAAAATCTAATTCAATCTTGTATGCAGACAACTCAAATTCCAAATATTAGGCAATAGATTTTCAGTTAATGAAAGATTGTAATTATTCGTAAACAAAACTTATAGGCCAGTGAAAAGGTTATTATATAAGCTTATAAGTGTGACCTTATCGAAACACTCCAAGTCTG
>LBNU01036660.1:24311-41170 GCA_014162995.1 Artemisia annua | reverse complement strand
CTACCTCTTATACTCCTCCTTCAAAGGTAGTGGACGGTGCAACTGAGGTGACAACGGATACGAGAATTCCTATTCACCAAGGAAGGACCGAAAATATCCAACCTCCGGTGGTTCAATCGTCAAATGAAAATGCAAATGTTTCAAAAGGAAAAGAGAAAATTGTTTTTGAACAAGATGAACCAGTTAAAACAAGTCTTCCATATCCTTTTCGTCTTAATGAGCAAAAACGACAAGATAAAAATGACATAATGAAGGAAAAGTTCTTTAAGATGTTTCAAGACATTCGCTTTGATTTAAGTCTTGCTGATGCTGTTGTGTTAATGCCAAAATTTTCATCAATGCTTAAAAACTTGTTAAATAATAAGGATAAATTGTATGAAATGTCAACTACACCATTGAATGCGAATTGCTCGGCAGTGCTCCTTAAAAAGCTTCCTGAAAAGCTTGAAGACCCCGGCAAGTTCTTAATTCCATGCAATTTTCCCGGAATGGTTCAATGTTTCGCTTTAGCCGATTTAGGTGCTAGCATTAGCCTTATGCCGTTTTCCGTCTGGCAGAAGTTGTCGTTACCCCCTTTGACTCCGACACGCATGACTCTCGAGCTTGCCGACCGTTCTACATCTCGTCCTAAAGGCATAGCCGAGGATGTCATCGTCAATGTGGGAAAATTTCATTTTCCGGCTGATTTTGTTGTCGTCGATTTNCCGGAATGGTTCAATGTTTCGCCTTAGCCGATTTAGGTGCTAGCATTAGCCTTATGCCGTTTTCGGTTTGGCAGAAGTTGTCGTTACCTCCTTTGATTCCGACACACATGACACTCGAGCTTGCCGAACGTTCTACCTCTCGTCCTAAAGGCATAGCCGAAGATGTCATCGTCAATGTGGGAAAATTTCACTTTCCGGCTGATTTTGTTGTCGTCGATTTTGATCCCGATCCTAGGGTTCCTCTCATTCTAGGACGAGGTTTCCTAAAGACGGGCCGTGCTTTGATTGATGTGTACGATGAAGAAATTACCTTGCGAGATGGTCACGAAGCCGTTACGTTTAATTTGGATCAAAAAGCAAGATATTCTTCCACCGACGAGCCCATGACCATAAGCAAAATCGATATCCTTGATGAGGTTGATGAACTTTCTGAAGAGTATTCCCAAGAGATACTCGGATTTTCGAGTGGCAATCCCACTTTTTCTTCTTCCTCTTCCCCTTCAAATAATTCTACTTATCTGCCCTCTATTGATAATTCTCCACCTATCTCTCAACCCATAATTGCCGACTCTTCCCCTCCCTTCACTCCATTCGAAGGAG
Organism: Artemisia annua; assembly: GCA_014162995.1. Classification (NCBI taxonomy): domain Eukaryota; kingdom Viridiplantae; phylum Streptophyta; class Magnoliopsida; order Asterales; family Asteraceae; genus Artemisia; species Artemisia annua. The sequence continues at coordinate 39,866 of LBNU01036660.1, read as the reverse complement.
GTGATTTCCTCCTCTTGGGAGAAGTCGATGAATTTTTATCCGTTGATACATCTTCATTCGTTGGCGAGGATGATGATTCTTATTATGATCCGGAGGGAGACATTCTTTTGCTTGAACAACTTTTGAATGAAGATCCATTTTCACCTCTCCCTCCAAAGGAACTTATTGTTGAAGAAGTCAAACAGGTCGAACAATCTGAAGAAAAACTTCCAAAACTTGAGCTTAAAGAATTGCCTCCTCATTTTGAATACGCTTTTTTAGAAGGAACCGACAAACTTCCCGTCATTATTTCCAAACACCTACAAGATGAGGAGAAGAAACGTCTTGTTGACATGCTCAAAAAGCACAAAGATGCCATTGCATGGCGTATTTCCGACATCAAAGGCATAGACCCTCGTTTTTGCACCCACAAGATTCTACTTGAAAACGATGCTAAGCCATCCATCCAACAACAAAGACGAGTTAACCCAAAAATTCATGATGTAATCAAAAATGAAGTAATCAAATTACTCGACGCTGGGATGATCTACCCAATTTCTGATAGCTCATGGGTTAGCCCGGTCCATTGTGTGCCAAAGAAGGGTGGAATGACTGTCGTTACGAATGATGATGATGAACTTATTCCAACGCGTCTCGTAACCGGTTGGAGAGTATGCATCGACTATCGAAAGCTAAATGAAGCAACTCGAAAAGACCATTTCCGCTTCCTTTCATGGATCAAATGATTGAACGACTTGCAGGAAATGAGTTTTATTGTTTTCTTGATGGTTTTTCTGGCTATTTTCAAATTCCCATTGACCCTCCCGATCAAGAGAAAACCACTTTTACTTGTCCCTACGGAACGTTTGCCTATCGACGTATGCCCTTTGGCTTATGCAATGCCCCAGGCACGTTCCAGAGATGTATGACCGCCATTTTTCAAAACATGATCGGGAAAACAATGGAGGTTTTTATGGATGATTTTTCTGTATATGGTGATTCATTTTCGTCTTGTCTCTCCCATTTAGAACAAATGCTCCAAAGGTGTGAAGACACTAACCTAGTTCTGAATTGGGAAAAGTGTCACTTTATGGTTAAAGAGGGAATAGTCCTCGGCCATAAAATCTCAAAAGCCGGGATCGAGGTCGACCGTGCCAAATTCGATGTTATCGCAAAATTACCTCATCCCACGACCGTCAAGGGAATTCGAAGTTTCCTCGGTCATGCTGGCTTTTATAGACGTTTCATACAAGACTTTTCCAAAATAGCCCGACCATTGACTCACCTTTTAGAGAAGGAAGCCCCGTTCATCTTCACCAATGAGTGCATTGAAGAATTTACCACCCTTAAGAAGAAGTTGACGGAGGCTCCTATTTTAGTTGCCCCCGATTGGGATTTGCCCTTTGAATTAATGTGTGATGCTAGTGATTATGCAATTGGGGCAGTCCTGGGGCAACGAAAGGACAAATATTTTCGGCCTATTCACTATGCAAGCAAAACCATGAATAGTGCTCAGTTTCATTACACCACAACTGAAAAAGAGATGTTGGCAATCATTTATGCTTTTGAAAAATTTCGACCATATCTTCTTTTAAAGAAATGCATAGTGTATACCGACCATTCAGCCTTAAAATATTTGATGGCCAAACCTGATGCCAAACCGAGACTTATGCGCTGGGTTCTCCTTTTACAAGAATTTAAAGTTGAAATTAGAGATAAAAAAGGCTCAGAGAACCTAGCTGCTGACCATTTGTCCCGTCTTGAAAATCCTTACCAAGGCAAGCTCGAGAAAAAGGATATTGATGACTCATTTCCTCTCGAAGCCCTTGGGAGCGTGTCACTTGGTGATCACCGAAAAATCCAGTTGAATGAGTTGAATGAACTCCGAGATCAAGCTTATGAAAATTCTTTGATTTATAAGGAGAAAACAAAACGGATTCATGATTCAAAAATCAAAAATCGTGTTTTTAATGTCGGTGATCAAGTTTTGCTTTTTAACTCAAGATTGAAAATATTTTCTGGAAAGCTTAAGTCCCGTTGGTCTGGACCGTTTACCGTTGCCCAAGTTTTATTTTAGCAGTTAACTTAACGACTTATGGCAACAATAACTTCTAAGGCATCTCCTAATAGGAAGAAATGTCAAACTTAATTGACATAAATGTATTCCGTGAAATACCACCAAAATTAAAAGCAAAAAGAGTCTTTTAATGCAAGTGCACGTCATTTGAGTAAATTTGAGAAATTTTGACGAACATTCTCCCCCTCAACATTTGGACGTAAAAATATGGAAAATTTTGAGAGACCAAAGTGTTGAACGAGATCGTGTGCTTGCATATGTGAACAAAATGAGATAAAAGTACGAACGAAATGAAAGAAAATCTTTTTGTTTTTTTTATGGTTTTTCAATATTTCTTTTTGTTTTTGAATAAATATTTACAAAAGATTTTTTTGGTGTTTGACTCCATTAATTGTTTTCCAGAAGAGATTTTAAATCATCTGGAGTCAAACAATGCATACCAATTCGGTGAACGAGTTCAGTGAACCTAGCCGGTGGTAAAGGTTTAGTGAACAAGTCTGCCAATTGGTATTCGGTACCCACGAAGTATAACTCTACTGTACCCTTCTCGACATGCTCCTTGATGAAATGCTATCGGAGATCGATGTGCTTGGACTTGGAATGTAGAACCGTGTTGCAGGAAATAACAATGGCACTTTTTGAGTCACAGTACATCGGAATCTTCTCGAATGAGTAGCCATAGTCCATCAGCTGCGTACGCATCCAAATGATTTGAGCACAGCAGGCAGCCATAGCCACATATTCTGATTCAGTAGATGATAGTGAAGTGCAGTCCTGCTTCTTAGATTGCCAAGACACGAGCTTGTCTCCAAGAAACTATAAACCACCAAAAGTACTTTTTCGTGTATCCATACACCCTGCATGATCAGCGTCTGAAAAAGCGATTAGTTCAAAACCAGAATCCTTCGGATACCAGATCCCCATGTGAATGGTTCCTTTCACGTATCGAATGATTCGTTTAGCCTCATTGAGGTGACGTTCAGTAGGACGCGACTGATAGCGAGAGCACATAAACACAGCAAATACAATATCCGGTCTGCTAGCGGTTAGATACATGAGCGACCCAATAATACTTCGGTATTTTGTGGGGTCTACCAATTTCCCATGTAAATCCGCATCTAACTTAGTTGTGTTTGACATTGGGGTATTGTATTTGTCACAACTGGTCATTCCATGTTTCTTTATTATTTCAAGAGCATATTTTGATTGACTTAGGAAAATACCACGGGGAGATTGATGAACTTGTAATCCTAGAAAGAATGTAAGTTCACCCATCATTGACATTTCAAAATTTAGTTTCATTAATTTTGCAAAAGCATTAGAATACTTTTTGTTAGTAGATGCAAAAATAATGTCGTCTACGTAAATTTGTACGATTAAAACGTCTTCCCCGTGTCTTTGGATAAATAAAGTTGGATCTATCAAACTTTTGGTAAAACCATTAGCAAGTAAGAAAGCAGTAAGTTTGTCATACCATGCCCTGGGGGCTTGTTTGAGACCGTAGAGAGCCTTCTTAAGTCGATAGACATGGTTCGGATGCTCTGGGTCTACAAATCCTTCCGGCTGACTGACGTATACCTCCTCACGTAACTGACCATTCAAAAATGCTGTTTTGACGTCCATTTGGTACACGATCATGTTTTTGTGAGCAGCGTATGCCAGAAAGATCCGTACAGCTTCAAGTCTAGCCACGGGTGCGAAAGATTCTTCAAAGTCGATTCCTTCCTCCTGACTATAACCTTTAGCTACCAATCGGGATTTGTTGCGTATGACATTACCTTCTGCGTCCAACTTATTCTTCCATATCCATTTAAGTCCAATCACATAAACTCCATCCGGTCTTTCAACTAATTCCCAGACTTCTAGTCTCTTGAATTGGTCGAATTCTTCTTGCATAGACTCAATCCAATTATCATGTGTCATTGCTTCCTTGATGCTTTTTGGTTCGGCATGAGAGATGGTGAGTGCATACATGCAGTGTTCGGCATCGGAGTGAAGTTTCTGTCGAGTCATCACTGGAGCTTGGGGATGACCAATAATGTTGACAATTGGGTGATCACGTGTCCAATGATGTGTTGACGGGTGAGGGTTATGGAACTGCTGCACATTAGTCGATTCCAAGTCCCGTGTTGACGACTCTGGAATATCGGAAAGGTTGGGAGTCGGTGCAAACGGATTAAAGAATGCATTGGGATCGTAATTTGCAGGTTCGGGTACTTCAAGTTGATTCAGATCTTCAGGTGCATTGTATGAGTTGGAGTCTGTCTGTTCATCTGCTGTTGGTGAATCTGTTGGAGGTGCATCAGTTTCTACAGTAGTTGTAGTAACGGGTGTATCAGGCACTGGAATAGTGGCAGTTTGAGCAGCGGAATCGGTGGATACATTTTGTGCACGAATCTCAAAAGAGTCATCAAACAGTGGAGTGAACAGCGTTTCCAATTCTTGACGGGTTAAAGGTAAAGGTGCATCTGAACGATCTGGGAAATTTAAACGGTTAAGTTCGGGTCCTAAGCTGTTGCGCTCAGAAGCCATATCAGTGAGCTCATCAAAATTAGCGTGTATAGTCTCTTGAATCTCTCTGGTCCGACGGTTGTATATCCGAAACCCCTTAGAATTTTCACAATAACCAATAAAGATTCCTACATCAGCCTTAGCTTTAAGCTTTCCAAAGTCATCACGATCGTTGTTCGGGTAACATAGTGCACCAAAGACATGAAGGTGTTGAACATTGGGCTTACGTTTGTGGACAAGTTCATATGGTGTGCGATTGTGTCGTTTGTTGATCATACATCGATTCTGGGTATAACATGCTGTTGAGACGGCCTCTGCCCAAAGATAGTCTGGTAGTTGTGCATTGATCAGCATTGTGCGGGCGGCTTCCACTAAAGTACGGTTTCGTCTTTCGACCACGCCATTTTGTTCGGGAGTCCGAGCAATAGATGTTTGATGAACAATACCTACCTTCTCAAAATAATCCCGAAGGGTTTGATTCTTGAATTCAGTTCCATTGTCTGTTCTGACGGTTCTGACGGTGTTTCTAAGCTGAACTTGAATTTTGGTGAGAAAAGTGACTATCATGGATGGAGCTTGGTCTTTAGTACGAAGAAAGTAGACCCAAGTCCATTTTGAGAAGTCGTCTACTATGACAAGAATGTAACGTTTCCCGTTGATCGTTTGTACTCTCATTGGTCCGCACAAATCCATATGTAATAGCTGAAGAACATGATCCGTACTGGGTTCTTGTTTTGAAGCAAAATGTGCACGTTTGCTCTTTCCTTGTTCACAAGCAGGACAAAGGTGATCTTTAGCGTATCTGAATCTGGGGAGTCCTTCAACCAATTTGTGTCGAGCCAGATCAGTCATGGTTTTGAAGTTGAGATGTGACATTCGTTTATGCCATAACCATGATTTTGTAGATTCGGCCTTAGAAAGTAAGCAGATGGGAGAGGAAGCAATCATATCAGACATTGAAATGGTATAAAGACTGTTGCTGCGAGTGCCGGACATTAGATCGTTCCCTTGTAGATCACGTACGAAACAAGTTTTCTCCCTGAATGCAACTTCTAAGTCACCGTCACAAAACTGACCGACTGAAAAGAGATTGTGACCAAGACCTTCAACATAGTATACACGGCTGATTTCAATATTCCCACTGACATAATCTCCATACCCCATAATAGCAGCGAAGTGATCATTCCCGAATCTGACAGTACCAATGAACTTTGATACAAAGTTTCTTAACAGTTTGAGATCGCCTGTCATATGTCGGGTACATCCGCTATCAACAATCCAGAGAATGATTTGCACCACCTGCATCACACGAAGGAGATGACGATGGCACAATGGTAAGGGTGGAACCTGATGAAGTAGTGGGTTCCGGTTGGTTAGAAACACATGATGTAACAACTTTAGGAATCCAAGCAAAATTATGCATCTTAGTTAACCAATGTTGCCACTTCCAACTAGATTGCGCTTTCTTAGTGAATTCGCTAAGTGAAGGCAAGTTCTTAGGATTACTGGGCTTAACTACAGGGGTAGCAACTACATCCTCAGAAACTACAGGGGGCGTTAATCCTAGCTTAGATTTGGAAGCAGTAGTGGGCCTAGATTTTTTGCCTTTTGTAAGTTTCTTAAGACGTGTTAAAAGAGAAGTAGCAACACACTTAGAGTGATCACCAGATAGCATAGATTTACGACAAAACACACAAGATGCATTAAACGATAAAGAACTACGAGATACATCATTCGTTACAGACAGATTCGGATTACAAGTTGCCATATCACAATCTAAATCTGTAGTAACATGATTATTATTCAAATTCATAGGGTGAGCTTCTACTTCCATAGCTTTTAATTTCTCTCTCTTACGTCGCAAATTCCTATTCTTCTTTTTCTCTTTTTGGTGCTTGGATCTGCTAACGCTAGGAGGGATAACTAGTCCTGGAGAGGTGGAAGAACTCATGTTAGAATTATAAATAGCTGTATCGTTACTAGTGTTATCTGTCCTATGTTTTTCTGGTGCAACAATCTTAGTATTTGCAGAGTTTTTCTTTTCAAGATTTCTAATTTTCTCCTTCAATTCAATAATGATGTGCGTTTTGTCCTGAATTGTGCTGTCAAGCTTTCGGTTTAAGTAGAAATATTCATCTCGACTCTTTTCCCAAAAATCTGTTACTTCTTGCAATTCAGCAATCTCTTTTTCATATTTAGAAATCTGACTTTTAAGTTCCTCATTTTCATTTGAAAAAGATGTCGAAGTTTTAAGATTTTGCAATTCAAGTTCAAAAACAAGACTTTGGTTTTAACACCATTATAGTTTTTTGTTGAGTTGAAAGATTTCATCTGAAAGTTTTTTCTGCACATCATCATTTTGTTGTCGGAGACTCATGTTCTCATTTTTTAATTTCTCAACATTTTTATTCAACAACACAATATCATCACATTGTTCAGAAACAAGCATATCAGTACCACATTCATAAAGAGAATTCATTATCACAGATATAATATCATCATTGAGGACACGTTCCATGAGACGATCATTTTCATTTTGCAAAAATTGATTTTGACGTTGATAAAATGAAATTGATTTTTCAGTTTCTTGAAAAATATCCATCATTGAAGACACTTCTTTTTGAAGATCCTGTTCCCAGAGTTCAGCACATAATCGTAGATGTTGAACGTGAGGTAAAAATTGTTTTTGAAACACCTCTCGCCGTTCACGCTCATGAGGAGAAATAAATGTGAAAACAGTGATTTCTGAATTACGATCGAACAGCATCTTGTAAAAATTCAATATCTTCCATAAACGTTTGGAAATACCGAAGTATCTTACACGTTTTAGGAAGAGGTTGAACGTTTTCTGGTTTAGTTAAAAGACCATTGTTTTGAACTACTGGTGTGAGAGAAGCTTTATAAGAAGGAAGATCTTCTGGTAATATAAAATACGGTTGTTCAACATTCTCTTTTTGAGGTGTAAAAGTTTCATTAATAGAAGGCATTTTTGAGTAATCAAAAGGTTTGTTGTAATCAACATTTTCCATTTTAGATCGAGTCTCGTCCTCTATTTCCAATTCTTCCTCACGATCATAAACAACAGCACGAATAACAGTGTCATCAAAGAAATGGTTTGCACTATATATCTTCGGAATCTCGGTGAGTGCTTTATTTAAAAAACTGGGTGATTCACTACCAATGGCAAAACCATGGCCGGTGTTTGACCGTTTTACAGAAAGTTTATGAATGGTTGTAATTGAATTACCAGTTTTATATACAACATTCTGAAACTCTTTGAGTTGACTCGTCAATTCAACAATTTCATCTAAATATGATTTAACTCTATCCCTTGAAATCTGTTTATGTTCCTGAAAATCCGCTTGACAAGTTGACAACTCATTTTTGGTTTGCAAAATGACATCTTCGAGTTGAGCAACTTGTTGTTTATGTACAAAAGCTTGTTGTTCAAGTTGTAAAGCTAAATCATTTTTAGATTCCATTATGTTGCCAATTTGAAATTCGAGATCCTTTTCACGACGATAAGATTCTTTAAAAGCATTTTCAAAGCTCTTTTCGTTATCAATGAGTTTAATAGCGTTATTTAATTGTATGTTCAAACACTCGAGATCCCTAGACAATGATGCATTCTTCTCTTTCAATCTCGCATTTAATTCTTGACATTTTATATTTTGAGATTGACTGGCCATGAGAAGTGTCCTAAGGTCTGAATCTGGATCAGTCATAGAAGCAAGGGGTTTAAGATGAGCATTGTTGTCGTTTACATGATTAGTGTGAGAATCATCAATTGAGACATCTGAGTTAATTTGATAATCATCAAATGTAGCGACTGTGTCCAATTGATAATTTTCGTTTGTAGAGAACAATGCATCATTTTGAACCGATTGTTTCGATGTAGATGCAGATGCAGATGGGGTGACAATATCATGTATAAGGCATGAATTAAAGTCGTTTACCTGAGACAGAGTGTCAGAATCATATACTGGACCTGATTCAGTGATGTGGAGTTCTTGCATGTTGGCCATAAGCATAACAGCAGCATTAGCTTCGAGATCTTCCATGTCATCATCAGACTGAGCATTGGCCATGAAGCTGTTGTCATTCTTTTTATTTGTGTCTCTAGCTTCCTCCTGAAGAGCTAATAGAAGTTGCTGTTTGTGATACTTACTGCCCTGAGTTCTTGGAGAAGGACATGCAGTAGCCATATGACCGACTCCATTGCAGTTAAAGCACTTAATGATCTGATTCCCTGAAGTATCATTCACATTATCCCCAAAATCAACCTTCTTCTGAGATGAACCAGAGTTGTTCCTGAAGTTTCCTCCATTGTTGTTAAACCTTTGTCCAGAACTGTAACCACCAGAATTGAATCTCCCACTATTACGGTTTTGAACCTCAACACGGCCATCATGAATTACAGCTTGATTCCTTGTATTAGACGATGATCGGAGACGATTGTTGGACTTGTTAGAAAATTTGCTGAAAGCTCTAGCAATGAGTGCTATCCCCTGATTAAGGCTATTGAAGTCCTCGTCATCATCATCATCATGTGATTGGTACAAGGGATCATTGGTGTGTGATAATTCAAGTTGTGTTGGTTGTTGTTGTGAAGAGAGATCATACGATGAAGTCTTATTCTGAATAGGGTAATTGAAGTGATTCTGTTCAACTGAGTAATCTGGAAGTTGCATGGACGAATTCGGAACATGTGAATGAGCAACCAATGCTAATGAGTTTGATGTTGGAGACGGTGAAAGGTTTCCTCTCTGAGCACGGTCTTTGTTTACTTCTGACTCATGGTGTTTGAGATAATCATACAACAATCCATATGGTGCATCATGAAGATTCTTTGCTTGACGAACAAATGTCACATAACGCTGCCAATCCGGTCCAAGACACCCAAGAAACTTAGTGTTCACGGCAATCTTTGGTAGTGTGATGTTGTGTCTGTCGAGGTCATTTATGATATTGGTGAAGCGGTGATAGTATGACTCAAGTGATTCCATTGGCTCTATCATGAAGTGTGTGTATTCCATGTAAAGTTTGGATTCCATATCCTCCTGATTCAATTGAGTTCCTTCCATTAGTAGATGAACGTGTTCCCACATGGCCTTAGCATTTTTTTGAGCATCAACACTGCGAAAGATAGGATTTGGTATGCTGTGAAGAATGTAGCTCATGGCATATTCGTCCGCTTCCTTATGAAGAATTTGTTCAGCAGTGAGACGTGTTTCAGGTAAAGCTGTTGAAGACTCAGGTCTAGGGGGAACAGCATTGTCATTAGCAGGAACAGTGTTGAGAGGTGGTACAAATGGACCTTCCATGATAACCTTCCTAAGGTATCTGCCATGGGGTTTCTTGAGATCAAGAAATCTAAGGAATCGGCTTGACCACTGGACATAGTTACCCGGTGTCAACATTGGTGGTGTGTCAAGTGAACCTGCTTCATGCCTCGATTGTTGAGTAGTAATGACCTCACACATCTGATCAAACCAGTGAGACTGTTTTGGCGTTGTAGTGATTTGTTGTAGCATTGGTAAAGTTTGAGGTTGAAATTGATGCATCATGGCATGTTGCTGAGAATACATTTGACTTGGCTGTGAATATGATTGTGCATATTGTTGAGCTTGTTGTTGCTGACGAAATTGTTGCAGTTGATGATATGGTTGTGCTTGAAACGGGTTAAAGTACGGTGGTTGAGACATGATTGATAACTTGTGGTTTATGGATCTTGTAGAAGGTATAGTACAAAAGCTTAATCCCCAAAAGTAACTAAGATTTCGATGCTTGGCAATTGGAAGATTTCGATAAACGGTTAAAGTTCAAATAATCCCAAGAAACAAAAGTTCTCGATAAACCAAGGAAGATTTCGATAACTCGCGTTATTCTCGATAAAGGTAATTTATCGAGAAATGTTGGAGACAATTATCGAGATCTTTGGTGAAAGTGAGACAGAGTTTCTTTTCGATGGCACTTAAGTTAATTTCGATAGAATTATAAGATTTCGAAAACAAGAGATTGATTTCGATAACTTATAAGGTTCTCGATAACCTAAGTTTTCGATAAAAGAAATCCAAAGTTTCGAGATTATACAATAACGAAACTATCCAATAAGTCGAAGTGTTTTCTTTCTTATACAAGAGAGAAAAACACTGAGTAAGCAACAAAAACACTTAGGTAGTAATATCGAAGGTTCTCGATAAAAGAGGGTTTAAGGTTCTCGATAAAATGGGGTTTAAGAGGTTCTCGATAAATTGGGGTTTTAGAGGTTCTCGATAAAACGCAGATTTTTCTTTTGTGAAAAAGCAAGCCTAAAACGAGTTTTTAATCCAAGATTCTTGTACAACTAGCATTAAAATGATGAAATCTTAATGAAAGTTGCAAACTTGAACTTTTTAACAAAAATTATAAAATTTTCGATAAATAGTACAAGTTTGTACGAATCTTAAAAAACCCAAAAATTTTGAAACTTTGTTGTTTGTTTTGGTTTCTAACACAAGTTTGTAATCAAATATGTGATAAAAACACAAAAGAAGCAAAAAAGTTGCAAACTTTTTGAATCTAACGAGACTAAGAACGAGTTTTTGGGGCGTAAAATCACAAAAAAATAAACTACACCTTCTTCTAGCGATTGATACCACTTGTTAGGTCACCATATTAGTAAACACAAGTATTCAAATGAGAGAAATGAGATGAGAATTAGACTTGGTTGTTTAAAATCAATATGAAAGATGAAAGAATAGTAGTTTCCTTAAGATATGAAAATAACCAACAAATATTATGAGATACATGGTGTCCTATTTATAGGAGAGGGATAGGGCAACACTCCCTTCCTTCCCTATCATCTAAGTCGTGGGCTTCAAGGCCCACTGGACACCTTATTGGACTAAACATTATCCATACGAGTAACTAACATAATTAAGATAAAAGTGATAATTCTAGCAACCTATTACATTTACTGAAATGACCGAGACTTGACTGAATAGTTGAAAACTATGATCCTAACAATATCCTTTAGCTACCAAACATGATTTGTTACGAATAACATTGCCTTCTGCGTCCAACTTGTTTTTCCAAATCCATTTTAGCCCAATGACGTAAAATCCATCCGGTCGTTCAACTAATTCCCAAACTTCAAGACGTTTGAATTGGTTGAATTCCTCTTGTATTGATTCAATCCAGTTGTCGTAAGTGAGAGCTTCTTTAATATTTTTAGGTTCTTCATGACTAACTGTTAGAGAATAAATGCAATGTTCGGCATCGGAGTGAAGTGTTTGTCTAGTCATAACTGGAGCTGTTGGATGACCAATAATGTTGACAATTGGATGGTCACGAGTCCAATGATGTGTTGAAGGGTGAGGGTTATGAAACTACTGCATATTAGTTGGTTCCAAGTTGCGTGTTGACGACTCAGCAATATCTGAAAGGTTCGGAGTCGGAGCAAACGGATTAAAGAACGCATTCGGATCATAATTTGCGGGTTCGGGTACTTGTTGTTGGTTCAGATCTTTAGTTGGGTTGTCGGTGTTGGAAGCGGTTTGTTCTTCTATTGTTGGTGATTCAGTCGGGGGTGCATCGGGTGTTACTATTGTTGTTGTAGTAACCGTTGTATCAGGTACTTGAATATTATCAGGTTGAGCAGCGGAACTAGTGGATACATCTGGTGCACGTGTCTCAAGTGAATCATCGAACAAAGGAGAAAACAATGTTTCCAATTCTCGACGAGTTAGTGACAACGGTTCAGCTGAAGAATCTGGAAAGTTTAGACGGTTGGTTGCGGGTCCTAAGCTGTTTTGCTCAGAAGCTATTTCTGTGAGCTCATCTGTGACAACCCGTAAAATTTCTCCCTGGTTCTATTCCGAGAAAAGATCGATTATTTTGAGTACGGATGATTTTTAGAGAAAAGAAGAGTATTTATATTCATTTTTACCGGAAATAATATTCTGAGCGCGTTGGTGTTATTTTTATATCGTGAATCTATCATTTACTTGTCGAAATGAGCCCGAGCCTTACTCGTAAAAGATTTGGTAAATTACAGAATTGGTCCCTTGAAGTTAGTTACCCCGTCACACCCTAAACTTTCTATTAATGACCCGCTAGTCCTTGTGAGTTAGTAACCCTAGCCCACCCCTATATAAACTCACTTATAAACCCACACTCTCATTTTTGTTTAGATAAAACCCTAGCCCATCCTCTCCACTTTTCTGCCGCCACCACCATGGTGTAGCCGCCACCATTTTCCGGCCATCCGGTCACTACAACGACAACCATCAACACCATCCACCATTACCTTGTCTCTCGTGTTTCTCTCTCTAGCGATGGCTACCACCACAGCCACCACGCGCCCCCATGACATCGGTCACCACATCTCCCACATTCTAATCACCGATGTGAACTCATTTTGTTGGTTCACGCGCTCAGATCTACTGTTCAGCGACCATTATCGTCACCACCATCAGCCACCGGTCAAGGAGAAGAAGACCAAGGGTTTGTTTGTTCGGGTATTCGTTTGGTGGTTCGAGTTGTACTCGCGAGGGCACCACCACCGTCCCCTGCATCTCTCGTCTCTCTCTCTTCTTCTTGTAACGGTAGCCGTGAATCCATTTTATTTATTTGTCGTTTCGATATAAACCGAGTTATATATATTGTGTCGTTGTTAGCTTCGTGGATCTAAAATAATGAAAATAATACGGTTCAGATTTGTGATTTAAAGACGGATTTAAATGTGTTTTGGCTAAGATTCATGTGGTAAGAAAACTAAAAATGGTGTTTGGTTGTGTGTTAAGATACGAGTCGAGCAAAACTCTCAAGGGTGTCGGATTTCTTATTGGTTTCTTGTCTCGACTACAAATAAAGAGAAACAAGAGGGTTATAAATTTTCAGCTTATGTTCATTTTGATTTGGCTATGTTTGCTTGTAATGTGTTTGTGTATGTCGTGGTCTCGGTGTGCAACCACCAACGTAGGGTGCGTTGTTTTTGTTTGTTGGTTTAACGAAAGCCCACTAGGGGCGTGGTTGTCTTGGTCTCGGTCTAAGCAAAACACCAAAGAGGGTGCAGCTTCGAGGGTGGTTTAAGCTTTGCTTCCACATATAACTTTTAAGGGTACGTTTGTGTTAACTGGACATGGGGCGAAGCCCGAAATGTTAAAGGGTGAGTTTGCTTGCTAATATTTTGATTTGGCTATGTTTGCTTGTAATGTGTTTGTGTATGTCGTGGTCTCGGTGTCCAACCACCAACGTAGGGTGCGTTGTTTTTGTTTGTTGGTTTAACGAAAGCCCACTAGGGGCGTGGTTGTCTTGGTCTCGGTCTAAGCAAAACACCAAATAGGGTGCAGCTTCGAGGGTGGTTTAAGCTTTGCTTCCACATATAACTTTTAAGGGTACGTTTGTGTTAACTGGACATGGGGCGAAGCCCGAAATGTTAAAGGGTGAGTTTGCTTGCTAATAGATTAAGGTGTGTTGGCTATAATTAGTTGGGTCAAAATATATTTAACTAAACGTGTTGTAAGTATGGTGATACTTGTGACGAATGGTATGTTTCGGATTATACTTTGAGATTGTGGCATGGGATTGGATAATATGGACATGTAACGGACTTTTACCTGACTTATATCGATAACTATTGGACATGAGACAATATGGACTTATTGGACTTGAACCGAATACAATATATTAGACTCAATATGAATTTAATATATTTGATTCGTTAACGAATACACAATAAGTGAATAGTGTCTAATAATCAACGAATACATTTTATAGTTTTCTAATAAATTGTCGGGAAATACTATTTTGGAGAATTGAGTTATTTAAAGTCTTTCGACTTGGGAAGGTTATATAAATGGACGCGGCATGCCGAAATTTATACAACATTCTAAACTACACTTTTATTTCTAATCTTTTATAAGATTATTCTTATAAAACCCGACAAAGAATTTAAAATGTATAGTTTTATTAAATCCTTAAAACTCTTTCATATTAGAGTTATTAACTTGTTATTTCCTTATAAAATGAGTACATTTTATATAAACCATTTGGGGTTATGGGGTAAACGCCGAAACTTATCTATTTAAATTATATGGTTAATCGTGGTTATTTTCTAGATTTTCTTTAAATGACTTGAGTTGATTAGTATTTCTTGATCTTGACAATGTCGATTTCCTCTTGGGCGTGAGTTATATGTCGATATATTTTCCTCTATTGGCGTGAGTTGTACGTTGAAGTAATTATTCTTTTGGTATGAGTTGTATTTTGAGTCTAAGTCTTCTTACCACACCACACGAAACATAAAGCTTTCTTATGAAACATTGATACTTAACTTTTTATAAGTAATGATTCGAGTAATCCATGAAAACTATGACACATCGTCTTTTATAGACTTTATTATCGTACGAACTATATTTTGAGATAATCGTATGTGTATTAGGATGTACCCTCGTGTTCGTACTAGTGCCGTCGTGCCCATCTTTTGGATATCGTTGTGATTAGCTGTTGTTGCCAAGTTGTGTCGGTCGTGATTCTTGCATTGTTGTGGCTAAGGTGAGTTCATAGCCCCCTTCTTTTAAATAAGTTTTCATAACTACTTTTGGGGGAGAATACATGCTCTTTTAAATGAATGCTATGATTGCTTACTTGAGTACGTGAACGATATGATTAAGTTTGAATGATTGATTGATTAAGTTTGAATGATTGATTGATTGACTGATGATTGATTGCGTAATTTATCGAAGTATTTGAATTAAGTATTTGAAGGCATTATGTGCTTGCCTGTTTATATGAGAGCTTTCTAGCTCAAACTGTTTTCTTGGACCTGCTACCGCAAATTGTTTTGCTACATGTGTGGACTAGTTAAGGGTAGACAATAGTAGATGTTGACCTAAAGCTAGGGCGATAGCCTACTTTGGAATAAACTCTACTTACGGCCTAGTTCGGGGCAGTAATGGGTGGTTCCTTACTGTTAGTGTTCCTGGCTAGTGTACCGTCGAGAT
>LBNU01036660.1:2290-17699 GCA_014162995.1 Artemisia annua | reverse complement strand
AAAGCCCACTAGGGGCGTGGTTGTCTTGGTCTCGGTCTAAGCAAAACACCCAAGAGGGTGCAGCTTCGAGGGTGGTTTAAGCTTTGCTTCCACATATAACTTTTAAGGGTACGTTTGTGTTAACTGGACATGGGGCGAAGCCCGAAATGTTAAAGGGTGAGTTTGCTTGCTAATAGATTAAGGTGTGTTGGCTATAATTAGTTGGGTCAAAATATATTTAACTAAACGTGTTGTAAGTGTGGTGATACTTGTGACGAATGGTATGTTTCGGATTATACTTTGAGATTGTGGCATGGGATTGGATAACATGGACATGTAACGGACTTTTACTTGACTTATATCGATAATTATTGGACATGAGACAATATGGACTTATTGGACTTGAACCGAATACAATATATTAGACTCAATATGAATTTAATATATTTGATTCGCAACGAATACACAATAAGTGAATAGTGTCTAATAATCAACGAATACATTTTATAGTTTTCTAATAAATTGTCGGGAATAACTATTTTGGAGAATTGAGTTATTTAAAGTCATTCGACTTGGGAAGGTTATATAAATGGACGTGGCATGCCGAAATTTATACAACATTCTATACTACAGTTTTATTTCTAATCTTTTATAAGATTATTCTTATAAAACCCGACAAAGAATTTAAAATGTATAGTTTTATTAAATCCTTAAAACTCTTTCATATTAGAGTTATTAACTTGTGATTTCTTTACAAAACGAGTACATATAAACCATTTGGGGTTATGGGGTAAACGCCGAAACTTATCTATTTAAATTATATGGTTAATCGTGGTTATTTTCTAGATTTTCTTTAAATGACTTGAGTAGATTAGTATTTCTTGATCTTGACAATGTCGATTTCCTCTTGGGCGTGAGTTATATGTCGATATCTTTTCCTCTATTGGCGTGAGTTGTACGTTGAAGTAATTATTCTTTTGGTATGAGTTGTATTTTGAGTCTAAGTCTTCTTACCACACCACACGAAACATAAAGCTTTTTTACGAAACATTGATACTTAACTTTTTATAAGTAATGATTCGAGTAATCCACGAAAACTATGACACATCGTCTTTTATAGACTTTATTATCGTACGAACTATATTTTGAGATAATCGTATGCGTATTAGGATGTACCCTCGTGTTCGTACTACTTGGTGCCGTCGTGCCCATCTTTTGGATATCGTTGTGATTAGCTCTTGATGCCAAGTTGTGTCGGTCGTGATTCTTGCATTGCTGTGGCTAAGGTGAGTTCATAGCCCCCTTCTTTTAAATAAGTTTTCATAACTACTTTTGGGGGAGAATATATGCTCTTTTAAATGAATGCTATGATTGCTTACTTGAGTACGTGAACGATTTGATTAAGTTTGAATGATTGATTGATTGACTGATGATTGATTGAGTAATTTATCGAAGTATTTGAATTAAGTATTTGAAGGCATTATGTGCTTGCCTGTTTATATGAGAGCTTTCTAGCTCAAACTGTTTTCTTGGACCTGCTACCGCAAATTGTTTTGCTACATGTGCGGACTAGTTAAGGGTAGACAATAGTAGATGTTGACCTAAAGCTAGGGCGATACCCTACTTTGGAATAAACTCTACTTACGGCCTAGTTCGGGGCAGTAATGGGTGGTTCCTTACTGTTAGTGTTCCTGGCTAGTGTACCGTCGAGATATGGCCCGCTCGCACCTGACCCTCCGCCTTTGCGAAAGGTGGTAAACTAGTATGAGTATGATAGTAATTGATATGGAATTGTGAAAGTATGGAATGTATGTCTACGCCTCCCTGGTCACACATAGCACTAAAACTTTTCAGGTCCCTAATTGTTTTCGTAACTTAAACTCTATGAACTCACCAGCGTAAGCTGACCTTTAGCGTGTATTCTCAGGTTTAAGGCGTTAGCTCACTAATTGAAGGCGCTTGGCAAAGGGCATGGTCATAGGCGACTCTGATGAACATTTGGGACTACTTCAATTATTTTATGGGCCTATTTCCGCACTATTTTTATATCATGTAAACTTTATGTCTTACATGACAACTTTTATTTTATATTAATGAAATAAAAACCATTCTTTGCGCCTTGTGTTGTGATACCAATTTAGTAGCACCCCATTGCATGTATGCTTCCGCTAGACCCGAATTTTGGGGGTGTTACATCATCGAAATTAGCATGGATAGTCTCCTGAATCTCTCTAGTACGACGGTTGTAGACTCGAAATCCTTTTAAGTTTTCACAATATTCAATGAAGATACCGACGTCAGCCTTTGCTTTGAGTTTACCAAGATCATCATGATCATTATTTGGATAGCATAGAGAACCAAATACATGAAAGTGTTCTATGTTAGGCTTTCGTTTGTGAACAATTTCATACGGTGTGACTTTGTGACGTTTATTGATCATACAACGATTTTGGGTGTAACATGCGGTAGAGACGGCTTCCGCCCAAAGATAATCTGGTAATTGAGCATTAATGAGCATCGTTCGTGCGGCTTCCACTAATGTTCTGTTGCGTCTTTCGACCACTCCATTTTGTTCAGGAGTCTATGCAATTGATGTTTGATGTTCAATTCCAACTTTCTCAAAGTATGCACGAAGAGTTTGAATCTTGAATTCAGTTCCATTATCTGTTCCTACAATCCTGACTGTGTTGCGAAGTTGAACCTGAATTTTCGTGAGAAAGGTGATTATCATCGATGGAGCTTGATCTTTGCTTCGAAGAAAGTAGACCCAAGTCCATTTGGAGAAGTCATCGACTATCACAAGAATGTATCGTTTCCCATTAAACGTTTGTACTCGCATTGGGCCACATAAATCCATATGAAGAAGCTGAAGAACGTGATCGGTACTTGGTTCTGGTTTAGAACTTAGATGTGCACGTTTGCTTTTTCCTTGTTCACAAGTGGGACATAAGTAATCTTTTGTATATCTGATCCTTCGTAGACCATCAACTAGTTTATGGCGAGCAAGATCAGTCATAGTCCTGAAGTTGAGATGTTACATGCGTTGGTGCCATAACCAGGATTTTGTCGATTCAGCCTTTGAAAGTAGACAAATGGGAGAGGAAGCGGTCATGTCGGACATTGAAATTGTATAAAGACTGTTTCCACGTGTGCCGGACATGAGATCATTTCCTTGTAGATCACGAACAAAGCATGTTTTCTCCCTGAATGCAACTTCCAGATCACCATCACAAAATTGACCGACTGAAAATAGATTGTGACCGAGGCCTTCAACATAATAAACACGACTAATTTCGATATTCCCACTGACATAGTCCCCATATCCCATAATTGCAGCGAAATGATCATTCCCGAATCTGACAGTACCAATGAACTTTGAGACAAAGTTTCTTAACAGTTTGAGATTGCCTGTCATGTGTCGGGAGCATCCGCTATCAACAATCCAGAGAACAATTTGCACCACCTGCATCACATAAAAGAGACGACGATGGTACAATGGTAAGGGTGGAACCCGAAGAAGTTGTGGGTTCCGTTGGGTTAGAAGCACACATATTAACAATTTTAGGAATCCATTTAAAGTTATGTGTTCTTTGTAACCAACGTTGCCAATTCCAACTAGATTTAGCCTTTTTCTTAGTGAATTCGCTAAGTGATGGCATGTTCCTAGGGTTATTGTTCGCAACTAGTGGGTGGACTACATCATTCTTAGAAACTACACAAGGCATAAGTCCTAGCACAGATTTTGAAAGATTAGTGGGCCTAGATTTCCTGCCTGATGTACGTTTCTTAAAACGAGATAAAAGAGAATTCGCAACACATTTAGAATGATCACCAGATAACATACTCTTACGACAAAACACACATGAAGCATTAACATTCAAAGCATTTAAAGGTTCATCATTCGTTACACAACGATTAGGATTACAATTTGCCAAATCAGAATCTAAATCTAGTGCAAGATGAGTATTATTCAAAGTCCTAGGGTGTTCTTCTACTTCAGAGGCTTCTAGTGTCTCTCTTCTACGTTGCAAAATCCTATTCTTCCTTTTCATACGTTTACGCTTGGATCTGCTAACGCTAGGAGTGGCAACTATTCCTGTAGAAGTGGAAGGATCCATATTAGACTTATGAGTGTGTTGTTCTACATTGGTTATGTCTAATGAGTACATTCCTGGTGCAACTACTTTAGTGTTGACAGATTTTCCTTTTTCAAGTTCACGTATTTTCTCTTTCAACTCAATGATAATGTGCTTTTTATCTTGAATTTCACTTTCGAGCTTTCTGTTTGAATAGAGATAGTTATCTCGACTCTTTTGCCAATAGTCTGTAACTTCTTGCAATTCTGCAATTTCCTTTTCATATTTTGAAATTTGACTTTTTAATTCCTCATTTTCTTTTTGAAAGGATGTGGAAGTGTTAAGACTTTGCATTTTCAGTTCGAAATCAAGACTTTGGTTTTGACACCATTCAAGCTTTTTGTTGAGTTGAAAAATCTCATTAGAAAGTTTGTTTTGCACATCATCGTTGTGTTGTCGGAGATTCACGTTTTCATCTTTTAATGTCTCAATTTGTTTAGACAACAACTCAATATCATCACAGTGATCATCAACAAGCATAGAAGTACCAGATTCATAAAGAGAATTCATAATCACAGAAATTATATCAGCACTAAGAACATGTTCCAAGAGTCGATCAGCTTCTTTTTGTAAAAATTGATTTCGACGTTTTTGGTTTAAAATCGCTTGTTCAGTTTCTTGAAACACATTCATCATAGATGAGACCTCTTTTTGAAGTTCCTGTTCCCAGCGGTTAGCACATAGACGCAAATGTCGAGCAATAGGTAAAAACTGTTTTTGAAACACTTCTCGTTTTTCTCTCTCATGAGGAGTAGTAATAGTGAAAACCGTTATTTGAGAGTTGCGTTCTATGGCTTCATCTAATCGTTCAATATTTTCCTTGAACGTGTCAAAATACTGAAGTACACGACAACGAGTAGGAAGAGGTTGAACTTTGTTATCGTTTGGTAAAGGACCGTTTATTTGCACCACTGGTTTAGCAGGAGCTACATAAGAAGTAACTTCTTGAGGTTTGATAATGTACCATGGTTGTCAGATTTCTCTTTTTGCGGTGTAAAAATATCAGTTATTGGTGGCATTTTAGAGTAACCAAAAGGTTTATTGTATGTAACGTTTTCCATTTTTGATCGACTCTCATCTTCAATTTAATATTCCTCTTCACAATCATATACAACAGTACGAACAACAGTATCGTCAAAGAGATGATCTGCACTATATAACTTTGGAATCTCATTGAGTGCTACACGTAAAAAAACATGGTGATTCACTTCCAATTGCAAAGTCGTGACCATTGTTTGTTTGATTTTCTGAAAACTTTTGAATAGTAGTCACTGAATTACCAGTTATATATACAACATTTTGAAATTCTTTAAGCTTATGTTCCAATTCAACAATCTCATCGACGTATGACTTAACTTTGTTTCTGGTTTTGCGTTTATGTTTCGTGAACTCAGCTTGACAATTTGACAACTCCGTTTTGGTTTGTAAAATGATTGCATCAAGTTGTGCAATTTGTTTTTGTGTTCAAATGCTTGTTTTTCCAGTTCAGAAGCTAAGTTATTTTTAGACTCCATAATTTTAGCAATTTGGTGTTCTAACTCTTTTTCGTGAAGAGAAGATTTTAGAAAAGCAGCTTCAAAGCCTTTTTCCCGTTGAATCAGTTTTTCCGCGTTTGACAGTTGAAACTTATAGCACTCAATATCCCTAGTTAATAATGCATTTCTCTCTTTCAATCTAGCATTAAGCTCTTGACATTTAATGTTTTGAGATTGACTAGTCATAAGAAGGGACTGAATTTCTGAATCTGGACCAGACGAAGGATCAAAATGTTCAACGTGAGCATTGTTATCATTAACAGTTTCATTATCCGAATCATCAAATGTGACAACTGGGTTAGTTTGAAAAATCATCAAATATAACTTTTGTGTCCATTTGAGTATTCATGTGTGTAGATAACAATGAATCATTTTGAACTCCTTGTTCCTTGTAAGATGCAGATGCAGATGGGGAGCCAATTTCATGTATGAGGCATGAGTTAAGATCAGTTACCTGAGAAAGACCATCGGTGTCATAAACTGGGCCTGAGTCACTTATGTGGAGTTCATGCATGTTGGCCATCAGCATCACAGCAGCTTCCTAATCTTCCATGTCATCATCGGAATGTGCATTTGCCATGAAGCTGTTGTCATTTGTATTCGGGTTGTTGCGGGCTTCATCTTTGAGAGCAAGGAGTAATGCCTGTTTGTGATACTTACTTCCTTGAGTTCTTGGTGATGGACATGCAGTTGCCAAGTGACCTATTCCATTGCAGTTATAGCATCTGATGACCGTATTCCCCGATTCAGTATTCCCTGTGTCAACAATCTCTGCCTTTCTCTGAGGGACACCACCATTGTTCCTGAATCCTCCATTGTTGTTAAATCGTTGTCCAGAATTGGAGTTACCCATATTGCCACCCGATCCAAATCTACCACTGTTACGATTGTTGGACTTGTTTGAGAATTTGCTGAAAGCCCGAGCAATGAGTGTGATGAGTGCTCAAACACTCATCATTTTTGGTCAAATCTGAGCTGCAAAACATTTAAAAACACTGAAAAACACATCAAAATGTAGAAAATATCCAAGGATCGTGTTTTATATGTTTCAAATGCAAAATGTTTAAAAACAAAGGAAAAACGAACAAAGTTTGCATAATTGGCAGTTTCAGTCCCCCAACTTTCAAAGATTGTCAAAATTAGTCCTAGTCAAAATATTTCAAAGAAAAGTCAACTTAAGTCCTTGGAAAGTCAAAAATGTTCAATATTGATCCTTGGATAAAAGTTTTCATGAAATGGCAAAACAAGCCCCTCAACTTTACAAACTTGGCAATTTTGGTCCCTGAGGTTTCAAACTTGTGAAAATCACATTTTTTGTCCTTGGGTTATTCACAGATGGCAAGTTTGGTCCTCATGGTTACTTTGGGAAATTTACATTTCAGGCCCCTTGAATTTCAGCATGTTACATTTATTACCCTTGGGCTTAAAATACCACATAACCAAACGGACTCTATTTTATTACTAGCCCAAAATANATAATAACACCCCGTTTTTGTTATAACTCCCAGTCAACCCACAAGTCAAACCCCCAACCTCTCCCTCCCACTTGGACCTGTAATTTCCAACTCCTCCATACCTCCACCTCACCTTCACCATTCTATGTTCCCCCAACTCCCATATGATCCAAGAAACATTTATTATGCATAATTTCCTCCAAGTTATAGCAAAAGCAGTTGATGACTTTTTGGCGCCAAACAATTTCAAAGGCTGAGATTTGTTTAAGTGATCCAAGGGCTGGAATTTATAGTGGGATTTGCTCAGAAAGGTACACAAACCCTAGAAGTTCACTATAAGAAGAAAGAGAAGCAAAGGAGAGCAGGGTGTAGTCTACTAGTTAATTTACATGTCGTTTTTATAAATTTTCATTTTCCAGTTGTAATATTTAGCTTTAAAAGGTTGTACTAAGTACTCTAAGTGTAATTGTGACTTTCTTTAATCATATTTTCAAGTTCCCTTTTGAAATTCAGTTAATGCAAATCTTAATGAAAATCTCATTCGTACATTAATGTTGTTGAAGATGATTGTTTAGTGTCTTACAAGCTCATATAAGCTCTCTGTTTAGTTTCTATCAGCTCAAAAAGTACTTAAATCAGTTTCACAAGAAAATACTAGAAAATCACAAAATAATAGGTAAAAATTCAAAAATCAGTGAAGAAGATGAAAGAAGTAATGGAGCATGGTTTATAATGGATGGCCATGGTTTGGAGTCTCAGGGGAGACTTTAGGACAAGTGGAAACTTGTTTTGGTACTTTGGTTTTAAGCTGACAGGACCATTTGTAAGCAATTTCTCAAATTTTTGCATAAATACTGTAGCAGTGCTTATTGGTCTATTCATGTGCTCATTTCTTGTTCCTGACTTGTCCATGTTTTATTTGTAGTTTAGGAGATAGTTTCTATTAATTGTGCATGTAACTGATTTAGTAAGTTATAATAACTTATTAGTGATAGCTTATTCTTTACTGCTTTTTGATGTTTGGAACTTTCTCATTATATGTTATCTAACTTGTTTCAAATTCATATGTTCAAGTTTGCTTCAAAAATCCTTGGCTTCCTTTGAAAAATCTCTTCAGGCAACACATAAAGGAGTGTTTGGATTTGTTGTATTTACTAGATAAACTAGATGATTCTAACCTTTCTAATCCTAGAAGTACAAGAAAGATCACAAGAAACACCACGAACGAGCACCAAAATGAGTAAAAACCACCCTAAACTAGTAGAAACCAAAACAAACCATACACCACAAGTTCTATGATCCCTAGGATGTAACCATGGCTCTTGATACCAATTGTAGGATACTAGATAAGCACACAAACACGACCAACCTTGTGGTTTTGGTTCGTTCCAAGTAAGAAAGAAAGAAAGAAATGTAGAGAGAGAAAGTTAGAGAGAGAAAGAGATGAAGCCTTGAGAGAAAACCAAAAAAAAAGAAAATAGAATTATGAGAGAAGGCTTACCCTCTCCAAGGATGGAGAGGGGTTTATATACATGGGTTTTGCCACTTGGGCGTGCCACTTGGGCTGCGGATCAGGTATACAGTGGGTAAAGACCCGTCCTTTTTCCGCGAACTAATCTACTTCTAAACTACGTATTACTAACTAATGTAGCTACTACGAGCTAAACAATGCTTAATCATATCTGGGGTGACCGAATCTTTCTTATACAAAAATCGTATTCCTAACAAGAAAAGTGGTAGGCACCACCAATTTAAGTACTTCCACTGGTACAAAAAGTTTTATCAGTCACGCCTAAAATGCGTGACGATATGCATATAGTCACACACGTTTTTTTCGTCGTGTGTCACTAAAAGTCCCGCCACCGTAGGTGCCATATGGTGACGTTGTTGAGTTCGTGGCCTTTTCCATCGAAAAAGAGTGACCAAAACCCCGAATATGTGTGACAAATTATGCACAAGTTTTGTTGGATTAGTCATTATCAGTGACCGTAAACACCTTATAGTCACACGAATGCTTTTTGAGAGTAACTATTGTTCGTCCTTTGGCCACATAAATATATAACATATGTGACATTTGTGACAACCCGCAAATTCGGACTCCTATATATATTTTCTCTCATATCCTCTTTATTTATATTTCAGGAACGTTTGTCGAAGTTTAGAATACTAACCGCGAGATTTGGCTATAAAACGATTAAAACGTGAATAATAAGTTAATCGGGCAACGAGAAATAAAGTTATACGTATTTATAATCAACGTTTATGTAAAAACGTAACTAAAACATATGAAAATACTTTCGGGTGCTCGGGAAATAATTACAACACAATCTATTGGTCTCGTTCTCGCCTCGTTAAAAATATAAGAGAAATGGCAGATTTAGTCCCCGTGGGCACACTAGGGTTCCTCATGAGTCCCCACTTGACCCTATAAATAACCACATATAACAAACGTAGGGTTTAGTTCTTCCTCTCTCTTTTCCCAGCCGACACCACCCCACATCCCTCTCCCTCTATATTTTCCGGCCACTTTTCCGGCCGTCAAGCTCTCACCGCCGGTAACCACGTTACACCACCACCACCACTGTAATCCTCTCATCATCCCCGTCCTTTTGATATACTCCACGCGCCACCAAACATACTCTAACACCACTTTTACTCGAGATTAATCCTCGAAATAACTACAACTATTCACCTTTTTCATGTTTTGATTCATCCGAATAACTAGGTGGATTTATCTCACCCACCTCGAGGTGTTTTGTGCCTCGGTTGATTCTCAAACCTACGAGTTTGAGGGTTTCTTGATAATAACGAGAATATAATAACTAAAACAAGAATAATAGTGTTGTTTGGTATCATGTTGGTTCTTGGGTTTGTGATTCTTGGTCATACGAGTGGTGTAGTGAGCATCAGGCTCACGACCTGAGTCTGTGGGTCTTGTTGTTGTTCTTGTTTACTCAGATTTTGATAATAGTGGTGTTAGGTTAGAATTGGATTATTTTGGTTCAGATTTGGATTGGGTTGTTTGCGTGCTATTGTGGACATGGATTTTTGTTGATGTTCTTGTCGTTGTTGGTTTTGTGGTTGCTATGGTCGTGGTGTTGTGTCTGCTATTGTTGCTGTTGTTGGACATGGACCAAGGGTCCGTTTGGTTGTCCTGGTTGTGTTGCCCGAGAGGTAGAGCCGAGACCACTAGGGTCTCGGCAAGTGAGAATGGATTGTTGTGGTTTAGATTAGAACGTGCCGTAGTTAGTAGTTAAGTGGTAGATATCGTGGATGGTGGATGCCGGTTTGATTGTGGATATATAAGTTTATGTTTGTGTAAGAATTGAGCCGTGTCGGGTGTCACCTAGACTCCCTAGTCTTGTGTGATCCCGACAAGCCAAGTAGACATGTTATTATTTTAGACATTTACCATTTGAATCGTGATAAAAATGACTCGAAACGGATATAACCCGTGAAAATATAATGATTGTGACACGAGTTTTTATATATACATATATATCGTTAACTTTAAATATTTAGTAACGATTGATAATCGTTATTTCATATTTACGAGTTAATAATATTAATAATAATAGTTAGAGATCGTTAAGTACGTTATATAACGTTATGAGATTAATAAAGAAATATTAATAAACGTTGACAACGTTCGTAAATATTTCTAGATTAATACGAGATCGTTAAATAACGACGAATATGTCGTCTAATGATTATTATTAGAAATAATAAACGAAACAAGATTTAATGTGGAAATATACGGGTCACTAATCGTTTCGAGGACACGCTTATCGAGACTTACCCTTTAGGAAGTATTGAGGTTCGTGTTAGTATATGTCGAGTTATGGATTGGTTAATATTAATATAACCATCCGACACGGTTAACGAACTAATTGGGTTACTAAATCCAATTAGAGTTTAACAAACTTGTCGGGGGAGAATATTAATGGGTGACCCATCCTACGACTTACCATATCCTTACTAAGTATGAGTTAACTATGAATTAACAAGTACATTGATGGAATTGTTGGACTATCGTATTAGCAAATACGATAAGTATCCAATAATTCGTACGATTTTTCGTGTTAAGTCTTGGTTACTTGAAGATCGACTTTGACCATAAGGTTGACCTAGTAGACCATTTATGTATGATTGTGTTGAATGGATTATGTAGTTTGACCCGGATGTTTCGTATTGAGTTTTGACTCGTTTTGATTAAAGTCGAACATTTTTCACCTCTTGGTGTGAGTATTCTCGAGTCTTGTCTCGATTCTTGTTGGCTTCGCTTGTTTAAGTATTGGCGTGAGTTCACTTGAGTATATGTCGTGTTCTCACCACACACACACATAATGATACCAAACGCAAACACAAACACTATCGAACGGATAACGAATGAGTTGACGACGTAAGATTGGGTAATACATGGGAGTAATTATCTTATGGAGATTTGGTTCGTCGCTGAGGAGTTCGTATTGGGATAAGCCTTGCTTATAGAAGACTTCGTCGGTTTCGTACCAATCTTTGGGATATTGTTGTGATTTACTCTTGATGCCAAGTTGTGTCGGTCGTGATTCTTGCATTGCTGTGGCTAAGGTGAGTTCATAGCCCCCTTCTTTTAAATAAGTTTTCATAACTATTTTGGGGGGAAATACATGCTCTTTTACTAAATGCAATGATTGCTTACTTGAGTACGTGAACGATTTGATTAAGTTTGAATGATTGATTGATTGATTGATTGATGATTGATTGAGTAATTTATCGAAGTATTTGAATTAAGTATTTGAAGGCATTATGTGCTTGCCTGTTTATATGAGAGCTTTCTAGCTCAAACTGTTTTACTTGGACCTGCTACTGCAAATTGTTTTGCTACATGTGTGGACTAGTTAAGGGTAGACAATAGTAGATGTTGACCTAAAGCTAGGGCGATACCCTACTTTGGAATAAACTCTACTTACGGCCTAGTTCGGGGCAGTAATGGGTGGTTCCTTACTGTTAGTGTTCCTGGCTAGTGTACCGTCGAGATGTGGCCCGCTCGCACCTGACCCTCCGCCTTCGCGAAAGGTGGTAAACTAGTATGAGTATGATAGTAATTGATATGGAATTGTGAAAGTATGGAATGTATGTCTACGCCTCCCTGGTCACACATAGCACTAAAACTTTTCAGGTCCCAAACTGTTTTTGTAACTTAAACTCTATGAACTCACCAGCGTAAGCTGACCTTTAGCGTGTATTCTCAGGTTTAAGGCGTTAGCTCACTAATTGAAGGCGCTTGGCAAAGGGGCATGGTCATAGGCGACTCTGATGAACATTTGGGACTACTTCAATTATTTTATGGGCCTATTTCCGCACTATTTTCATATCATGTAAACTTTATGTCTTACATGACAACTTTTATTTTATATTAATGAAATAAAATCCATTCTTTGTTCCTTGTGTTGTGATACCAATTTCGTAGCACCCCATTGCATGTATGCTTCCGCTAGACCCGAATTTTGGGGGTGTTACAGTTGGTATCAGAGCCTAGGTTATAGAGAATTGGGCATTTTAAAACCCAAACTATAACCACTTTTTTGAAAATTAAAACCTATGACCGCTACGTGCCTGCCTGCCAAGCTGATGCCTCGCGTAATATTTTCTTGATGATGTAGTTGATTAGATAACTGAAAATACAATTGGTGAGATATTTGATGATATATGCGATGAATTGAGTATGATATGATTGACGAGTTTGAGGATAATCGATATAGTGTGTGCCTTTCTTTCGGATATTTCATTCATATCCGCATATCTTAACTATTCGCCATGAGCATCTCTACATGCTTATGCAAGTACTGCATCTATCTCCGAGTTACGCTATTTCCTTGCGTAATCTCATTATCGACTTGTTGATTTTGCACACTAGTCGTAGCATTTGGAATGATTTGGGATAAAGGACATATTACTAGCGTGACTAGGCTGAGTGTATCAAAATTCATTGAACCTCGGCTAAATGTAGCCTGATCACCTACATTCAACCAGGGACAGTTGGACATGGCCTGATCACCTATGTCTGGCTCAGAGGTGAATTTTGTGATACTGAGGGTAGTTATAATAGCATTATGTTCGGGTTAGAGTTTGCCTTTAGGAATGATAAGTTGCGTGCACACACAAGCATTGAACTCAACACCTAAGCCTGCATTCGCACACGACACATTGGCATCGCAACACCGTATGAATCGTAATACTTCTAACACCACTAAACGTCTTCGTTTACGTGGAATTCCTGCTATCGCCGTCGAGCGTATTTTCGCCTTGGGTCGGCTAGACCCTATTGGCATCAGTTGAATCCGAGTTGCTTATCGTATTGAGCCTCGTCGATTTTATTGAAAGTATTGGATTTTGGTTTGGACTATTGTTTGAATTTGATTTTGGTCACGTATGGATTTGGAACTTCGTAAATGAATTGATTTCCGGATTTCGTCCCAAGTGGACTTTCGATATTTTGAATTCGGTTTTGATCGTTATGGATCTGATTCCGACTACGTTGGATTTGAATTTTGATACGTTTGGACTTGATTTTGGGCATATTTTGATTGAATTCCGACTATGTCTCGACATGATTTTCGGATATTGATGGAATTGATTTTGAGTACGTTCTGGATTTTGAATTTGGATTATGGTATTTTGTGATCTTCGACTTCGTTTCGAATTGTGATTTGGCATTTAGCCTCGTTTCATTCTGCGATCTAGTCACAGTCCCCTCTACTCTAAGCTTGTGCTCGGAACCGTATGATGAATATTGAATTTTAGCCGTAGGTACCTATTTGTTGTTTTGAGCAATTCTTGAATTGAGCCAAGCCATCGACGACGTTAAATTCTTATTTCTTAACAACTTGATACACGGTCGAATCTCATGACAGTTCTTGTTTGATGAGTTGCGAGATTAAGCTAAAATCAAGTTGTTACGAGGTTTAAGGTTTTGGTGATTTTGCTCGAGGATGGGAAAGTTTATTCCATCGAAGTAAGCTACCCAAGTGATGATTTTCTTAACCAAGGATGTTTATTTTCTTAATCGATGACATTCACTTCCTTTATCGATGATGTTCGTTATCTTAATCGACGTTATTCATTTTCTTAATTAAGGATGTTCATTTTCTCAATCGATGCTATTTTAGCGACGATGTTCAATTGAGGTTGTACTTTCCACCTCTAACGTACGTATCATGCCGAGTCAATCGACTCTAACCGATTGCTTGTAGCAATCGACATCCTCTTACAGAGTTGTACGCCGAACTTGTTAAATCTCCCAATCCGAAAGGATTTCATGCGTAACAGAATTCTTAAGATTTTGAGAGGTAACTTGAATCACGATCCTTGGGACAACCACCTATTTCTTTCACTCGTCCCTCGGAAATACCATTTATCTTTGCTCCTCTCTTATTGGATAGTGAAACTGCCTTGAAAGTAATTTACAAAATGTTGCCATGTTGCAAGATGTTTTACTGCTATTTCGCAAAAATCAAAATTTTGATTTTTCCACTACTTGATAAAGGATAACTGTTTTTCTTGTTATCTCACAAACCATTTTACGAAATTGTCTCACAAGACGATTTTATAAAATATTTTTGTCATGCTAAGGATCTGAATGCAACCTTGCTACTATCCTAAATATCAAAATTTTGATCTAACTATCATTTTATAAATGGTGAAATGTTTTCTTGATACCCTGCACGTTATTTTGCGAATAGCTTAATAAGACGATTTCATAAAACCTTTTACTGCCTTGCTGCAAGAGTATGAAATCAAAATGAAAATCGAAATTTAACTTTCCTGCAAGTTTTAAACAATGGATTATTTTCCTATTATCCTATGAGCAGTTTCACAGATCCTTGTTGTCGATTATTATTTTGCTGCTATATCGTAAGCTAGACCTTGGGAAACGAATCCCGACCTCTACCTGAGTATCTATTGGTAAATCCTACTTAATCAGTTCAACTCCTGTTGGTCAATTTCTCTTTTACCTACTATTTCGGTTTTCCAATGGCACTGCAAAAGATCCTCTATGGTCACGAGTGCCGATCGCCGACTTGTTGAATAAAGATGGAGATACCCAACTTTCTGACCTTGAATTCGTACGTAAATCTATCAAGAAGATCGTTCGAAGGCGGAACGGAGAGGTACGCTACTCGTGGATGATTAGAAACCCTGATGACGTAAACTTTATGAATTCTTGTCGTACCGATCCTTTCAGATTCTTGCTAGAGTCAGATTGGTAGCTCACACGCCTGAGCTATCGTCAGAACTCAGCAGCATTCACGACGTTCTTATG
>LBNU01036658.1:422890-442714 GCA_014162995.1 Artemisia annua | reverse complement strand
TCATTATAAACTCAAACCCATCACTAAACCTCTCACGATCATTTCTGTTCCACAATTTCTCTATGGCTAACCTTATGTTTAAAAGTGATCACAACTTAATTGCTTTTCTGGGTAAAGTTAAGGGTAAAGAAGTATTCGAACCAATGGTAGACTTCTTGAAGAGATCTAATATTCACTTTGCTCTGACACATAGTCCGGACCTGGTGTGTGAATCATTGGTCAAACAATTTT
The DNA here is from genome assembly GCA_014162995.1 of Artemisia annua. Taxonomy (NCBI): domain Eukaryota; kingdom Viridiplantae; phylum Streptophyta; class Magnoliopsida; order Asterales; family Asteraceae; genus Artemisia; species Artemisia annua. Next base: position 442,483 of record LBNU01036658.1, on the reverse strand, counting down.
GGGATACGGCTGTGGTATCCGATCATGAGACCCAAATTGTTGCTTGGATTGATGGGAAAGTGATATGTGCTGAATTACACATATCTTTGACCTTAGTTTAAGTGTAGAATAGACCAAAAACTAACGTTAAACGCCAAAGATATAGTGTTTTTGTGTTTATGATTGTGCAGGGACGGATAATGCATAAATAGCACAAAAGTCAACCAAAAAGCCTAAAACGAACACAAGATGTGGAAAAGAGTCAAGAAGCCGAATCAAAGATGAAATTTACTCAAGTAAAGCCCGTGACGATGTTTTCATTACTTAAAGGCTCGTGAATATGAAAGAGATACTTAATCGAAGATTAAAGATGATTATCATGCATAAGCTTCTCAAACTCGAGCAAGTGGTCACTTTTATGTCATTTAAGACTTTTTGAAGACTCGTCATCATATTTCCTCAAGATTACAAGGACTTAAGCTTACTNNAAGGGGTATGATTGATAAAACTAAGGAAATATAAAAGCAAATAGCTTAAACAAGCTATTAGAACGATTACTCGAAACCAAGTTACTTAAAAACGTTTAAGAACTAAAAACGCGAAAGTTTAATTAAAAACTACGTAAACGTACAAAATAAAACGTGAATTCTGTCCAATATAAATCTCACGGATGTGAAAATTATATTTTTGGAATCCAAATGATAAAATAAAATTATTGGAAAAAGAAAATTATTTATTTGACTATTTAATTAATTATTATTAATTAATTACTAATTAAATACTAATAAAACTAATTTAAATTATTATAAATACTAAACAAACAATAATAATTACCAAACTTTTTATAAAAATACTAATTAGTATAAATAAGCTAGGAAAAATATAAAAATGAAGAAAAGTTTATAAATAAGCTTGAAAATAAGACGATTAGCTTAATAAGCTAAAAGGAAAAATTTACACTATAAATAAAAGAAAGGAAAGGTTAAACACTGAAAGTCCCCTAGGGGAGATGGTGCTTGACCCCGTGGTGATTTTGTGGTTAGAGACCAGGAGGTCACAGGTTCAATCCCCACAAGCCACACTTTTTGCAAACATTTTTATTTTTTTGTTTTTNTACAGTCAACCAATATTGACCAAGGTAAATGGTCAACAAGGTCAAACGTATTGAGCCAACTAACCAAGGAGCACAGTGTATCCCCGGGTTGTTATGTCCCAGCGAGGTGTGAATGGTATCAAAACGACTTTGCGATCGGGTGATTTTGAACAGGGAAGGGGTATGATTGATAAAACTAAGGAAATATAAAAGGAAATAGCTTAAACAAGCTATTAGAACGATTACTCGAAACCAAGTTACTTAAAAACGTTTAAGAACTAAAAACGCGAAAGTTTAATTAAAAACTACGTAAACGTACAAAATAAAACGTGAATTCTGTCCAATATAAATCTCACGGATGTGAAAATTATATTTTTGGAATCCAAATGATAAAATAAAATTATTGGAAAAAGAAAATTATTTATTTGACTATTTAATTAATTATTATTAATTAATTACTAATTAAATACTAATAAAACTAATTTAAATTATTATAAATACTAAACAAACAATAATAATTACCAAACTTTTTATAAAAATACTAATTAGTATAAATAAGCTAGGAAAAATATAAAAATGAAGAAAAGTTTATAAATAAGCTTGAAAATAAGACGATTAGCTTAATAAGCTAAAAGGAAAAATTTACACTATAAATAAAAGAAAGGAAAGGTTAAACACTGAAAGTCCCCTAGGGGAGATGGTGCTTGACCCCGTGGTGATTTTGTGGTTAGAGACCAGGAGGTCACAGGTTCAATCCCCACAAGCCACACTTTTTGCAAACATTTTTATTTTTTTGTTTTTCTTTTTACAAAAGCACTTAACAACTAAGAATAACTAACTTTTATAAAAGCAAATTTTGTGAAAATGCCAAATAAGCTCTGTGTGAGCTTATGGTTCCAACAGATAACCAAAATAAGCCAAAAAGTGATTTTTTTGAAAATGAAAAGCTAAACAACAAGCTACAAATTGAAACTAAGGCTAAATAAGATATAACAAGCTGAAATGAGCTTAAGGGAAGCCAAAGAAAAAAGAAAAGAAAAAGGAATAAGCTAAAACTAAGATTTAAGCAAATCCTAAAACCAACAGACCAAACAGTCCTTCAGGCCACCTTTAAGGCTACTACTAGCTTATCAAATAAGCTAAGAAGCCTGAAATAAGCCTGGAATTAGAAACATGGGCTTATGAGCTTCTCAAAGAACTTAGTATTATAGGGTGGGGCCCACTTGCAAACTCACAATGAGCTTATAAAAGTGGGTCCTTCATACTGACCACTCAGTACACAAAGTATGATGTGACAAATTTGTGAACCAAAATAAGCAATAATAATAAGCTCAAAATAACACAATAAGCACATGAATAGAGAGATGACCAGAAGGGCTATCTAAAAAGCCAAAAAAAGTTAAGCTAATGATCTTAAATGAACACACTAAGAGCCTGAGAAAATGAGCTTATGAAACTGGTAACCCTTGTGCAGGACACTATCTTGCCCTGCAGTCTAGTTTAAGCACTAAATAAGCCCTTAAAGAAAAATCTAAAAATTAAGTAAAAATTATTTTAAGAAAAACAAGCTGACAAACTTTAATTACCCAAAAGCTCATAAGCTAAATCCTAGAATTGACTTAGGAAAATTCTTGCAAGATTTGAAAAAAAACTGAGATTAAGCAATTTTGACTTTTTAGTTAAACACTAAAGTTGACTCAAATGAACTTTGATCTAATCCTATTGACTGATTATGATGTAATAAGTAATAAGGAGACTAAATAAAACTGTTTTTACAACTTATGAAAGGTTTTGAAGGATTATGGTTCCTAACTACTTAACAGTTGATGAAAATGAGGGGTTTAAAGATTGTTTTGACTTTCTAACACATAAACACTGGTTTATAATGTTTGAGAGACCTAATAGAGACTAAAGGAACATGCTTCAACAAGTAGCAACAACAACAACACACTACTCAGTGGTGCAAACCACTGATCCAAACACACCTCTAAAAGATTGAAAAAGTGATTTTCAAAGGATTTTCATGATTCAGTCCATAAAACCAGTCCACAAGGTTATGATATGAAGAGATAAGTTCACATAAACACACAAATACCAATCCAAACCATAACTTATCACTAGAACATGTTATGCTAGATTTGGCAGTTAAAAGAGAAAATGGGTAACAATTAAAACTAATGAGCAAGCAGGCATAAACAAGCAAGCATATTACCTAAGTACACTGAATAAGCATGAAAATTCAGATATAAGCAATTTATAAGCACATGAAAAGTGATTTTCCAAAAATTGAGAATAAGAGCTTACACTTGATCCTTGCTGTTAGAATCGTAGTTTTATGGTGATTTGTGGTTCGGGAGGTCCGGTTGTATGGAAGAATAAGAAACCCATTGTTAGTGAGAGAAAGTTAGAGAGAGAAGGGAAAACTATGTGTTTTATTGAATAAGAAAGATGAAAGGAAAATACACACTAAGTCTCACCCTCCTAGTGAAGTCTAGGAGAGTTAATATAGCCTAACACATAACATCTATTGGAATATTACGTAACAAGTCCTTGTGTTTTGGCTAAATAGGATAACTAATGTAATCCCGTAAATGTCGTTCCATTTACGTGTTAGAACCATAAACTCAGGTTCTAACAATCTTCCCCCAATGGGGCGACATAAGGGATTACTTACAACATTTCCTACAAGTACAAATACAAATAAAGAAGGATCTTCATCGGCTCTTCAAGTGCTGAGGATTACTGCAGTTGATGCTCTTTGTCTTCATCTTGTACCTCGGCTTGAGAACTTTATCTTCACTTGTAGGCAAATGATGTAATATGCATGAAATGGATTAACTTCCCCCCAGTTCATGATGCATGTCTTTAGCGGCTTCTTCGTACACTTCTTTTTGGCGAAGTTTCTGAATCGGCTTCCCCCCAAACTGACAACCGTCTTCAGCAGATTCGAAACTTTAATGTAGAAAACAAGTCTTCTAACTTTTGAAGTTTTGAGTACGCAGCGGTAACAAAGAAGTTGTGGTGTGTACAAGTAGTGTAGAAGTTGTGAAGTGTTGTGAGATTGGTTCTAGCTAGGATTAGAACCCGACATCTAGCTTTGTGTCGTTAAATTGGTGTAAGCGAAAGTCGTGTAAGGTTTCTCCGCCACAAAGGAGTTTGTTGACATAGTGAAGAAAACTCTCGAATAGGTGACTCGGGGAGTGGAGTAGGAATAAGGAAGGTGACCTTGTAGCCGAACCACTGTAAATCCTTGTGTTGTGGTTTGATCTTTCTAACTTTATCCTTTCTTTACTTATATACTTTTAGTATATTTGCATAGTTAGTTAGTAACGCTATAATTGTTCATATAGTGCGAGTGTTGAATTCACATAAACTAGAATCGAAGTTTTTAAAAACACGCTTGTTTTTATAAATTTTAAAACGGACGTAAAACTATTCAACCCTCCCTTCTAGTTTTCCACAAACAAAGGAGCCATCGATCTTAGTAAGAATCCAGTTCAACATGCTCGTACTAAACATATTGAAATCCGTCATCATTTCCTCGTAACAATGTTCAAAAAGGAAACATCTCAATCGAGAAAGTTTCTTCGGAAGACAACATTGCCGACATCCTCACAAAACCTCTTAAACGAGAACCATTTAACCTTCTTAGGCTTGGCTTAGGACTTATGGAACCTACACTGTAGTTTTGAACGATAGAATAAAATCACAAAAATCAAAACAAATCGAAACAATTTTTTCTTTCTGCAGACCTGGCGGAACCTTCAGCCATAACGGGCGGAACCCCATTTTTGGTTCCGCCGTATCCGCCAACCTGCAGGCACCATTTTCTTATTTTATATTATACCAAACATGTTAGGATCGTAGTTTTATGGTGATTTGTGGTTCGGGAGGTCGGGTTTTATGGAAGAACAAGACCTCCATGGTTAGTGAGAGAAAGTTAGAGAGAGAAGGGAAATACTAGGTGTTTTATTGATAAGGAAAAGTGAAAGGAAATTACACCAAGTCTCATCCTCCTAGTGAAGTCTAGGAGGGTTAATATAGCCTAACACATGACAACTATTGGAATATTACGTAACAAGTCCTTGTGTTTTTGGCTAAATAGGATAACTAATGTAATCCCGTAAATGTCGTTCCATTTACGTGTTAGGACCATAAACTTAGGTCCTAACAATCTTCCCCCAATGGGGCGACATAAGGGATTACTTACAACATTTCCTACAAGTACAAACACAAATAAAGAAAGGTCTTCATCGGCTCTTCAAGCGCTGAGGATTACTGCAGTTGACGCTCTTTGTCTTCATCTTGTACCTCGGCTTGAGAACTTTATCTTCACTTGTAGGCAAATGATGTAATATACATGAAATGGATTAACTTCCCCCCAATTCATGCTGCATGTCTTTAGCGGCTTCTTCGTACACTTCCTTTTGGCGAAGTTTCTGAATCGGCTTCCCCCCAAACTGACAACCGTCTTCAGCAGATTCGAAACTTTGATGTAGTAAACAAGTCTTCTAGCTTTTGAAGTTTTGAGTACGCAGCGGAATTTGTAGATGAAACAGTAAACCACACCAAGCAAATCTGAGTAGTTAAATTATCACGGTTATACTCAATGTGGAAGCTCTGTTCGGGGGTAACATGCAAGAAATCAGCAGGATATTCTCACATATGTAGGCTACTAAGCACTTCACAATCCGTGAAAGTTGAGACGATTACACCAAAGTAAGACGTTTGAACCACTGACCGTCTCATTTCTTCCCCCTGTTTGCAAAAACTCGTGAAAGAAGAGGGTTTTCGCAAAGAAGTCAAGCAATATTAAGCAACACCTATTCTATCTTCCCCCACGATGTCTTCTACGAAATCGGAAGCATACACACTATGTTAACGATGAGAATCGGAGGCAGCGTAACCCCATATGTCCAATTAACCAAACAGGTGTGAAGTACCATAATTAGCCCATGAGAATCAACTGCTGTTAAACATCTCTACTCTTTTATACTTCTCTCAACCAACTCTTTACCGACCCCATTCTCGTTCTGACGGCTTTTTGTAGTGACTACTGATGGAGAAAACTCAATATTATGAACTTGAGAACGGAGTAAAATAGCCCGAACTTGTGACTTAAACTTGCACTACTGTATGACTAAGAGCGGTGTAGAGAGTTCGTCCACCATCGAATCCCTAAGTACTCTATACTCATCAACCAACCAACCATCAAGTATAAGGTGTACATCACCTCTTGAGTATCCACAACTTTGTGTGACACTGAGCACTACAACGTAACTCCTTAAAGTGATAGTTATGCACGAAGCCTCCCAACCATCATGTATAACTAGATAACTCAAGTCTTTGTCATTGTGAAGGTTAAAAGCTCGAACAANGTGTGACACTGAGCACTACAACGTAACTCCTTAAAGTGATAGTTATACACGACCAATTCCGACCTCATGTATAACTAGATAGCTCAAGTCTTTGTCATTGTAAAGGTTAAAAGCTCGAACAAGGATCTAAAAGAATCATGCATCCAACCAACCCCGATATCTTGAGATACTAAGTACACGCACCCGTGAAATTCCACTTCAATCTCAATTAAATAATAAATAATTATCGCCGTAGTCACATCTTGCGGTTAAATGCTCAATTCTAGCCTTTTGACGGTTTAACGTGAACTTGATAATGGAATATCCCGATCTTGTCAAAAAATGTATCATCCCGTGAAAATTTGCACAACCAAAATACTACTCTTTTGCCTAAGCATTGTACCAAAAAATGCATATTATGTATTTAAAAATACACTCCATAATACTATATAATTTTAAGCCCAATCTATGCAATTTTCGGATAAGAACTTTTCAAGCCCAAGCAATATGTAAACCTTAAGCCCGATTGGTCAATAGAAACCCGGGCCCAATTTGTAAATCATAACCCAATCCAATCAACTAACCCCCTTATAACAGTTCACAGCCCTAATTTTTCTCATACTAACCAAACCCTAATCACAAATATGTCCGCCCCCTTCTTATCTGCTCTCCTCTTCTCAGTCAATACTCTCCATCATCTCATCTAATCTTCTCACATCATCAAGAACGAATCCATCTAAGATCTCATCTAACATCATAACTAAATACACAAATCATTGATATCGTCATTTAGCTGCTTAATCCGAACCATGAGTAAACTCATCGGGTAGGTTTTCATATCATTAGTTTATGTTACTTGTGTTTGTCTTGCAACCGAATGAAAAAAACGAGCGTAACACTATTGTTGCACCTCTTTCTTTAATATTCGAACATCATCAATTGTGACAGTTATGAAATAATCACAGATCTATGACGAGTGTTATAAGATCTTTAAAGATCCATTCTTTGAAGCGAAAAAACAATCTGAGATCTATTTTATCTTTCCTTTTCGTGATTTGAATTATTTTTGAAGGTTCTTTCTGCTTTAGTTCCACACGAAATGAAAAAAAACTAAGACTTTATGATAGTATATACTTTTATAGTTCGAGTCTTGAATGAATCAAAGAAAGAAAATAACATTGTGTTATATTTCTTATCTTTCAGTTTCGTATATAAAACGAAGGCTTCCAAATCTTGATCGATGATGATTGAGTTTCAAATTTAAATTCCTTAACGATTGTAAATAAGTTGAAACCCGATCTGAGAATTTTGTTGTATTCGAGTCTTGATAGTGGATTGGAGATGGGTTAGATGTTGTCGGTGTTGTTGTAGCTGTTGTTTCTGTGCATCTCATTTCTTTTTGTTTGTTTGACTGGTTGGAACCCGATGAAGATGATCACAGATCTGAGGTTTACATTAGGAGTTATTGTATTTTGGTCTTGGTCAATGTCTCTTCTTCATCTTATTCTTCATTCTTTTAAAATTCTCGATAACTATGACACTTATCGAGAACGTGATTTTCGAGAACGTGGTTTTCGAGAATATGTTTTATCAAGAACATGTTTTATCGAGATCACTTGTCGAGAACCTGAGTTATATCGAGAACGTGATTCATGTTATCGAGAACCTCAGTTATCGAGAACATGATTTCGACAGTTTAGGGTTTTATCTTCTCGATAACAAGTACATATCGAGAACGTCTTATACAAGAAGTTCCGACCAGATTCCGGCGACCCATTTTCCCAGATTCCGATGCGTTTTCCGACCATTTTGACCACTTTTTGACCCCCTTAATGACCATAAAATTCCACAGATTTGGTACAAATAGTCACAAAAAGATTACATATATCTGTAAACTTGGGACAGTAGATGACACGAAACAGATATGTGATACTGAAAGTGAAAGATTGGGACTTTTTGACCAGTGGATGCACAATAAACTGTTACCACTATAGAAAATTTGTACGGATAAAAAATTATAGGTAAAACAGCTTCATACCAGATCTGAACCAGAAAAAAGGTACGTTTTTGACAAGATTAAAACCACAAATCAACAAAATACGAAACCTTGGCTCTGATGCCACTGTTAGGTCACCATATTAGTAAACACAAGTAATCTTATAAGAGAAATAAGATGAGAATTAGACTTGGTTGATTAATAACAATATGAAAGATGAAAGAGTAAGAGTTTTCTTAAGATATGAAATTAACCAACATTTTACAATGAAGAGTTGATGTCCTATTTATAGGNATATTTTGAACTATTTAGGGACTAGTTTTGACCATTTGTGAAAGTTGAGGGACTGAAACTGCCAATTGTGCAAACTTTGTTTGTTTTTCATTTGTTTTCAAACATTTTGCATCTAAGACTCATAAAACACACTTTTGGAATATTTCCATTATTTTGATGCATTATTTGGTGTTTTTGGATGTTTTTGGCAGTTCAGGTGACAGAAAAATGATGAGTATTTACACACTCATCAAAAACTTTTATGAAACTGAAAGATAAGCATTGTGGATGCTTATTTGCACCACAGTAAGCTTATATAAGCTAAAAAGGAGTTTTGAAAATGGACAAGTTTCTAACAAGCTACCAACTGTAAACCAAAGGAAAAATAAGCTTGAAACAAGATCCTAGAACTTAGACTAAGCTAGAACAATAAGAAAAGGAGACTGAATAAGCCAAAAAAATATGAAATAAGCACAATCCAAGTGCCGCAAACCAAACAGGCCTGCAAGCAACTTACAGGCTTGTCCTTAGCTTATTCAATAAGCTAAAAGCCAAATAAAGCTTGGAATTAGAAACATGGGTCTGTGGGCTTCTCAAAAATTCCAAAATCTCAGGTTAAGCCCTGGTAATAAGCTCTACAAGAGCTTCTACCTTTGGCTTTCTATACTGATCACTCAGTATAAAGGACTTAACTGAGAGAAATTGGAGGCCAAATTAAGCTATCCAAATAAGCACTAATATGGAATATAAGCATATGAATAGAAAGATGGGACTGTGGGGTGTCCAAAACACCCAAAAGCTCATCCTTAGCTTCACTAAGGAACTAGGAATTAGCTTATGAAAAAGGGTTGAAGGCTGTGTACAGGGCAAGATCCAGAAAAAGTGCTAACAACAAGCTATCAAATAAGCAGTTTAACAATCCAACTAAAAATTATGAAAAATACCCTAATGACAATGAGCAGCCAAATATTAATAATCTAAAAGCACAAGGTATGAAACTCAATATTAAACTCTATAGAAAATCTAATAGTTAATTTAAAAACTTATTTGCTGAAACTTTGACTTTTTAAATTTATGATCCTACTTTTACTTTAATGAGATTCTAATGCTTCCTAATTACTGAGTATGCTAAAATAAGATGTAATGAACTGGAATTATGCTTCTTTAACCACTATTGAACTGATATTTATGATTGTGCTATTCAAAATCTTAACAGTTAACACATAGGGTGTGATCAAGGATATATTTGACTTTTCTTCAAACAAACACTAGATTTGTTGATTTAACTAACCTAATAGAGACTGAAGGAACATGTTTCAACAAGTAGCAACAACAATAACACAATACTCAGTGGTACAAACCACTGATCCAAACACACCTCTAAAAGATTGAAAAAGTGATTTTCAAAGGATTTTCATGATTCAGTTCCTCAAACCAGTCCACAAGGTTATGATATGAAGAGATAAGTTCACATAAACACACAAATACCAATCCAAACCACAACTTATCACTAGAACATGTTATGCTAGATTTGGCAGTTAAAAGAGAAAATGGGTAGCAATTAAAACTAATGAGCAAGCAGGCATAAACAAGCAAGCATATTACCTAAGTACACTGAATAAGCATGAAAACTCAGATATAAGCAATTTATAAGCACATGAAAAGTGATTTGCCAAAAATTGAGAATAAGATCTTACACTTGATCCTTGCTTAGATATGAGAACCAAGGACTGTAATTACCACCTAAAGCCTCCCTTGAGGCACTAATACCACTGCAAACCAAAATCAACCATGATCCTTACTTCAATCATCTTCCAAACTGATTTTTTATTTATGGACTATTTTTTTATGTATTTTTGAGTATTTTTAATTTCTTAACTAAAAGTTCACTAATTGCTTTCTAAGCTTCAAGAAACTTAGCAGTGAGCTTATTTGAGCTTACATGAACACTGAACAACAATATTATCAACTACAAGTAAAATTTAGATTTTCAAATTGAAAATAGCATGAACTGAAAATGGACTGGAAACTTGAAATTGAGATCAAAGATAGTTTAGATTACACTAAAAGGATAGTTTACAACCTTCTTTAACTAAGAAATACACTGAGAAATGAAATTATACTAAAACGACATTAACTAAACTACTCTACAACTACTCTAGTTTCTACTGGCTTCTTTCTCCACTTTTTCTTCACTTATATGGATTGAGGAGTATTTCTCTCTCATTCCCACTTCTCTGTGCGCCCTTGGATGCTTGGAATTAATCTTGGCCCTTGAATTAGATTTTTGGCGCCAAAGTCTCACATGGCAGTTAGGGTTGAGTGTTAGGTTAGAGGGGCATTAAATGGGTTTTGGTTTGTAGTGTTGGTGGAGGGAAAATGGAGTGGTGAGTTGGTGGTGGTGGCAGAGGGAGGTTGAGTGTTGGCAGGTTGTTGTAGTGAAGTGGGAGGGAAAGGATGAGGTGGAGGTCAAAGGTTTGACCTGGGAAAGTAATAAAACGGGGTGGGAGTATTATGAACGGGGTGTGGGTTTTTGTGGGAATTGGGCCAGTGGGAATGGGCTGGGGGTTGTAGTGGGTTAGGATTGTTATTGGGTTGGTGTAATGGGTTTATTAAATACATGGTCCACCTGGTTTTGTACCTAAGTAAATCATAAGGACCAAATATGTAAATTTCTGAATCAAAGGGGGGTAAATCTGCCAATTGTTCAAAGTTATCCAAAGGATTTATCTTGCCAAGTTTGAATTATCCAAGGACCTTGATTTATAATTTTCCCATTTTAACTGCCCAGGGACTAAAACTGCCAATTTTGAAAGTTGAGGGACCAAAATTGTAATTTTCTCAAACTTTCACCAAGGGACCAATTATGATAAATTTTGACTTCCAAAGGTCCTTTGTTGAATTTTCTTTCAAAATAAATGCTCAGGGACTGATTTTGACAAGTTTTGAAAGTCGGGGGACTGAAACTGCCAATTATGCAAACCTTCTTCATTTTTCATCTGTTTTCAATCATTTTGCATCTGAAACATATAAAACACAATCTTTAGGATATTTTCCGTATTTTGATGCATTTCTGAGTGTTTTTAAATGTTTTACAGCTCAGATTTAACCAAAAATGATGAGTGTTTGAGCACTCATCAGACGCGAACTGCATATTTATGGCGAATCTTTAGGAGACTAAGTACGACACAGATTCTGATGCACCTCCTGTTTATGACACCAATGTAGTATCTGAGGTACCAATCGATAATACATGCCTCAATAATGATATATTTGATGTGTCCCCTTATGAGGAACAACATTCTAAGACTCAAGCAATCACTTATGATACATACCTGGACTAGCTATATTTATTCGGCAACTCCCGATATGAATCATAGTGGTGGCTCCGTTTCACAGCATGCTGAGAATGATGACGAAACACGTGCTTTATTTGAATCATTGTTGAATAATTGTAGTATTGAAATAAAAAATGTGAAAAAGGTCAATCGCGATGTTAAGGCCGCGAATGAGAAATTGACCACTGAGCTTGAGAGGTATAAGGAAAACGAAAAAGCTTTTGAGTTTCATAACAAACGACTGTCAGAATTAGAAACTGGTTATCAAAATTCCGTTTCAAGGGAAAAACTTTTGCAAATCAAGTTTGATATACTTGATGTTAATTCACACATGAAAATAAAATCCTTAAACACGGAAATTTCTGATTTGCAAAACCAACTTTCTAAACAAAAATCAACTTGTTCTGATCTTGAAAAAGAAAAGAAACAGTTGAAACCAGACTTTTCAAAACGAGAAAATGATCTTCTTGATGAAATTGTTGAGAAAAAAGAAACAATCAAAAAGTTGGAAGATTTGCTTGTGAAAACGGGTCATTCCGCTCAAACCATTCATATGCTCATTAAAGATCCAAACCCGTTTTTACATACAATGAAGAAAATGGCTCTCGGTTGTGAAAACCCTTATACTCTCAAGAAAGCTCAGCAAGAACAGAATGTTTTGTACAATGGAAATATGATATATGATAAACATGATCCTCCCGTTGTTCGGGATTCTGAGGAAACGATAGAACTTGCTGAAGAGAGCATAACGAAAATGAAACAAAAGAATCCAGATTTGAAACCAATTGATTATAACAAATGGAACAAACTTAATGGAATCACTTTTGTCCCTAAAAAACAAACACCAAATGTCTCCAAAGAATCAGTTGTTAAGAAAATGTTTTCAAAACCACAAGTTGTCTCTAAAACTCTTTCAAACATGGAACAAATGTCTTTGAACAATCCTTTTAATACAAGTGAGGCTAGAGACATTCTTGATGACGTTAAAAAGAGAATTGAAACACTTCAACAGATTGTTTTGTCTAAAACTACAATCAGCATTAACAATTGGCATTCTAGTTTTCATAAAGAACTGAAAAAGGTGTTTGAAACCGAAATTACTATTCCACTGTATAACATCAGTGCGAGAGTAATTCATTTTGAACAAGCTTTATTAAAAGAAACGACCGATTTTGTCAAGGACCACAAATCCCTGGTAAAGGAAGCTAATGAATCTCGCGAAAACATAAATGTTTTGGAAAGGTTAAATGATTCTCTCTTTGAAGCAGTTCTGTCTATTGATATTATGTCTATTATCTTACAAACATATTCTGTTGAAGACGATGAAAGACTCCTAGCTGAGACCTCCGCAATTGTTTCAAAATATGAAAATGCTCTTATTAAACTTGAAAAAGAAAACGTGTCATATTTTAAACAACTTGATCGGAAAAACGAGGAATGCAAGTATGACAAACTGTCGTATGAGCGTGCCTTCAAGAACATGAAAGAGCAAAATGATCTTTTGAGGGCTCAGCTAGAAAGTCAAAAAGGAAAGGGTGTGGATACTAAGTTTGAAAACCATCAACTTCGGAGAAACCAAATGATTCAAAAACGGTTGTAAAACAAAAAATGTCAATTTCTCGCTTTGCTCCAAAAGTCGATGAGAAAAAGGATTTGACAAAACCAGTCACTCCACAACCCTTGCCCAAGAACAATGAAAAAGAAAAGATTGTTGAAAAAGGAAAAGCGGTTGTCGAAACACCAAAAGTTATAGCACCTGGTCTTTTTAGGATTAGTCCCACTATTGAGTCTGCCTCCACATTAGGATAAATGACAAGTGCATAAAGGATAATTCTAAAGAATATAGGGATGCTAAAAATAACAACAATATAAATCCTAATGCGTGTGCCTTACCTTCTACAGGATTAGCAAGCACCTCTAGGAGCAGCAGACTAAAGCCTAGGAGCAATACAAGGAACAATAGAGTCTCACCTGTCTCTAAGAGTAGTAGCATGAATAAAGTTGAAGAAGTAGAAGAACACCCTAGGAATTTATCACTTTGTAATAAGAGACATCTTTCATCTGAATGTAATGTCAAAAGTACTGTTTCTAATGCATGTAATGACTTTGTTTGTTTAATGCACAAAGAATGTCTATCTAATGATGTTTGTGATGAAAATGTGTCAACAAATGTGAATTTTTTGCCTGATCAGAAGAACGCTTCGATAGGACCTAGTGCAAAATCTAGATATTTTGGTCAACTAATTAAAAGAATTAGGAACACCACTAATAGTCACATGCCTAGGAACTATCTTAAGTATTGTGTTTGGATTCCAACGGGCAGAGAATTCATTCTTAAGGATGGCAAACTAGAAGTAGTTCAAGCTAAACATGTAGCAACCATCTATGAATGTGATTTGGATTGTACCCCTAACCCCATGGAACCAAATTCTACACGGTTTCCAAATACAAATTCTTTTGTTCTTGGCAGGTTATCGAAATATGTCTTTGGATCGTCGACTCGGGTTGCTCCAAGCACATGACCGGGAATTTAAAGCTGCTGATCAAGTTTATTTGGAAATTTATGGGTACTGTACGCTTTGGTAATGATCATGTAGCAGCTATTCAAGGTTATGGAGATCTTCAGTTTGGGAATTACTTAATCACTCGAGTTTACTACGTCGAAGGGTTGGGACATGATTTGTTTTCAGTTTGGTAGTTTTGTGATGCAGATTTAGAGGTCGCCTTTAGGAGAAATAAGGTTTTTGTTAGAAATTTGGTTGGAGATGATCTCTTAACTGGAAATCGTGGCACTAACCTTTATGCTATCGACATCAATACAATGGCCTCTACATCACCAATTTGTCTAATGACAAGAGCATCTGACACAAAGTCTTGGTTATGGCATAGAAGATTATCCCATCTCAATTTTGACACCATCAACAAATTAGCCAAAGACAACATCGTCAACGGTCTCTCTAAGTTCAAATACACCAAGGGTCACTTATGTCCATCATGTGAACAAGGAAAAAGCAAACGAGCATCATATAAACCCAAAATCGTACCCAGTTCGGAAGCAAGGTTACATCTATTACACATGGACTTATGTGGCCCAATGAGAGTTGAAAGCATAAATGGAAAGAGGTATATTCTTGTTATTTTCGATGATTATACAAGATATACTTGGGTAAAGTTTTTGGGATCAAAAGACGAAGCACCTGGCAACATCATCACCTTTCTGAAGCGCATTCAAGTTCTACTTCAAAACAGCTTTCTTGAATGGAACTCTGAAAGAAGGGGTGTATGTGAGTCAACCAAAAGGATTCATTGACAAAGATCATCCAGACTACGTCTACAAGCTTAAGAAAGCCATCTATGGTTTAAAACAAGCTCCAAGAGCGTGGTATGACGAACTATCATCTTTCTTGCTCAAAAACAATTTCACAAAAGGAACGGTTGATGACACATTGTTTACCAAAAAATACAAAGATGATATTTTGATCGTTCGAATTTATGTGGACGACATCGTTTTTGGATCAACCAATCCTAACCATTCAAAACATTTTGAAAATCCCATGAAAAGCAAATTTGAAATGTCAATGATGGGGGAACTAAAATTCTTTCTTGGTTTACAAATACATCAATCCCCTCGTGGTATTTTTATAAATCAAGCCAGATATACGATAGAGATTTTGAAAAAACATGGTATGGAAAATTGTGATTCTGTTGGTACACCAATGGTCACTTCACCAAAAATTGGTGCTGATTTGTTTGGGAAACCCATCGATCCGAAGAAATATCGGAGCATGATCGGTTCTCTCATCTACCTAATTGCTAGTAGACCCGATATTCAATTTGTTGTTTGCCTATTAGCACGGTTTCAGGCAAAGCCTACCGAACTTCACCTCAAAGAGGTTAAACGGATCTTTCGGTACCTACGAAGAACCATTAACATGGGACTTTGGTATCCGAAGGATTCGGGGTTTCAACTAACAGCATTTTCAGATGCTGACCATGCAGGTGATCAAGTTACAGCAAAAAGTACATCGGGTGGAGCACAATTTTTGAGTGAAAAGCTAGTAAGCTGGTCGTCAAAGAAACAGGATTGCACTGCACTTTCAACAGCAGAAGTCGAGTATGTGTCTCTATCTGCGTGTTGTGCCCAAGTTCTATGGATGCGGACACAGCTCACAGATTATGGCTTTACTTTCGACTGAATACCTATGTATTGTGACTCGAAAAGTGCCATAGCTATCTCGTGCAACCCCGTGCAACATTCTAAGACGAAGCATATTAGAGTCCGCTACCACTTCATCAAAGAGCACGTAGAAGAGGGTACTGTTGAATTACATTTCATTAAGACGGAATACCAACTCGCCGATCTATTTACTAAAGCCCTTCCAAAAGATAGGTTTGACGATTTAGTTCGACGAATTAGCATGCGAAGCCTAACCCCTAAGGAGTTAGAACGTCTTCTCGAATCTTCTTGAAAAATGTTTTCAAAACCGCTTCGCTGTAAATATTTTTGAAAAACAAAATACAAAATTTGAAAAACCAACAAAAACAAAATACAAAAATAGAAAATTTCAAAAATACAAAAACAATATAATATCCAAAAATCCAAAAATATTCTTCTCACGACATGTCTCTCGTATAATCGATATTATGTACGTTTCTAAAAATGTCAGTCAAAAAATGACACGGATATGTACATATGCTTGAGCGGGAGTTCACTAAATGTTTTCTAAAACATATCGTTTCTTAAATTTTCTCAAAAGATGGATTTCGTATGCTTAAGTATGAAACCCGGGCTTCAATGATGACTTCTGATTATTTCAGATCAGGACTCGGACGTTCAAAACTGAAATTCTTTTCATAAAGTTCGAGTATAACAAACGAAAAGATTTCATGCAAAAACTCGTTTTCACAATATGACTTGTGTACATTTCAATACATAACTCGCACTTCAAAAAGATAACTCCCTCCAAACCCTTAAAAATTGATGTTTAAAAAATATGCTTTACTTAAGGGGGAGTATAAAAATCAAAAGAAAAAGTTTCGATTTCATGCTTAAACAAAATCCATCTATCTCTCCAAAAGCTTTTCATTAATCAGTTGATATCAAAAATATCACGATATGCTATTTTTTGAGGGGGAGAAGACGTGATTAAAATGTGATCTAAAACGTGATTTATATGTGATCAAAGATGGTTAAAGATTGTTGTTGTATCATAAAAGAGCTAGACTCAGTTATAACCCTTGAATTGACGGATCTTAAATATTAGTAATCGAAATGACTATGTCCAAGTAAAATGTACCAATTCGAGAAACTCGGATTAGACATGAACTATGATTCTTTTCAAGAAGTGTTAACAACATCAAGATGGTTATTAGAGCTAGTTGTCACCTAAAAGCTGATAATGGATCTCTTTAACTATACAACGTAAACGTGTCCCTCAGGGGATTGTCTATTCAGAGTGGATCAATTCAATAGTGCAAACTCCTCCCGCATGTGTAAATTTCTTATTAAATTTCATGAGCACATGTGAAGGGGGAGTCCTTCAAAAGAAACCAAAACTCTCAAAGTGTTAACAAAAATATGTTTTATGATCATAAACACTTTGAGAAGATTTTCAAATGTTTGGTTTTATGGCAACAATAGGATAGTCATGAAGATATAAGGTGACTAAGGTTAGGAAAAACCGTCCTATGATCCGCCAGAGCCGGAGGGATCTACCCAAGGAAAATTCCAATAGATTAGAATTAGAAGTCCTTAGGTATTCGCGTAAAATCATCGGCATTATTCATATATATATAGACGTATACCTAGAAAGCAAGTAAGATATAATGCTTGTGGAATGATTTTTTCTACAGATTTCATGGAATTCATAAGAAAGATTTTGACAAACATACAAGTTCCGTTAGTAAACTTTAATCAACAAATAAATTCCAGATGTTTGCACCTGACGTCGTCAGGTATTAACTACTGACGCCGTCAGAGTGTTCTGACAGAAAGTTTAAGTTGAGTTTCCGGAAAATTTCTTGGAAAACCTTTGGCTCAATTCCTGGGAATTCTGCAGCAAAAATCATTATGACTCGATACAAGCATTTGATTCTAACAAGTACGAATATGTAAACTAATTTCGTTGTTATGATTCATGTTCATTCGTTCTATATTAACCGATTTGGATGTCTCTTACAAGAGCGGTTAATACTGTGTAATTAATTACTGAAACACATAAAAGAAGAATCCTTGATTTATTATTGCATGCTATTAGGTTTCTTGGTTTTAATTTTTGAAACCCTAAAAATAAAATTTTTTTACTGTTCACTGTTCACCGAACACTGTTCATTCGCACTGTTCATACGTACTGTTCATATGGTAATGTTCATACGGTACTGTTCATTATTAGGAATGGTAACCAGATAAAGATTTTGATTTGATTTTACACTACTGATTGCTTCGAATTAAGATAATGAAAAAGTATTAACAAATACAGAATTACAATTAATCCTAAAAACGTAAATGCGTGCTGGAAAAGTGGAAATATGCAAAAATAAACTACAGGGGGTGACAATGCAACTTTTACAAACTTAAAATTAAAAGAAAATTAAATTAAAAAGAAAATTAATTTTTTGATTTTTTTAATATATACTATTAATTATTTAATAAAACTATTTAAAACTTAATAAAAACTAATTAAAGTTAACACTAAAAATGATTAAGATTACAAATTCAACTTAGAAAATTGCAAAATTAATTTATAAAAATCTAAAATGACTTAAAATAAATATAAAAATTGAAAATAAATATTTTTGTCTTTTTGTGGAACTTTTATTAATTAAATACTAAACTATTATATAAAGGTTATTTAAACTAGATTAAATAAGAAAAATAGAAAATGAAAAGAGAAAATTACAAATCCAATTTTTACATAATCTAAATAATGTGAACAAGCTAGGAAAATTATAAAAATGGATCTGAGATTCAATTTAAATACTTAAACTATTTTCTTTTTGGTTTTTGGATTAAAACTATTTTAAATAAAATTAAACCTAGAAATTACCAAATGAACAGTAGAAATTATGGGAAAATTACCAGAAGTGCTAAATATTATGTAGAAATTAGTAAAAATATAAAAAGATACTATTGTTTAACAAAAACTATTAAAACTATTTAATTTTTTGATGCGCGTGGATTGCAACACGCACTACGTTTTACCTCTCGAGGGATCTCGAGAAGCTTGCAATCCCCACCAGGCAGTGTACCTGACCGATGTAGTATAGTGAAGTGGCAAGTACCGGGGGATTGATCGTTCTCTCGCAGGGAATAGTGTTCGTTAGGCTAAAGGCTACTCTAATCTAGGTCTAAGGGTGGAGGAAGATTCTTTTTGTATTTTTTTATATTTTATGAAAGCAGTAAAATCTCTGGTTTTGGAGGATAGGGCGGAATGAGTTGCTAGTCAACTAACCCAGGTTATCTACTTCTAAGCTACTTATATTTTTGTATTTTTTTGTTTTAGAGAAAATCAGTGGTGGAGAATAGTGTTTACTTAGATTTCATTACTCCCTAACTAT
>LBNU01036658.1:398584-420373 GCA_014162995.1 Artemisia annua | reverse complement strand
GCACTACGAACTCTCTGGCCCGTCACGAGTATTTTTCCAATTCTGGACTTCACTTGTTCCTGACGGCGTCACCTTGTATAGTGTGACGGCGTCACCTTCTGTAATCTTCAAGGTCTTTTGAGTTTTTGTTGTTTTCCGCACTTTTTCACTCCGAAAACGGCCGAAAATGCTTTTTTTTTGATTTTCCCTTCAAAAGTACCTAAAATGAGAAAAGAAACGACTTTGGGTGAAATCCAAACCAAAAACATACGAATTAGGACTCAAACCGACCCCTAAAAACGTAACATTTTTCGTCTCATCATTTATTAATATTAATTAATTATTAATTAAACTAATATTAATTATAATAATTACCAAATAAAAAGGGAAAAATCTGAAAATATTCCTACAAATACTTTATTATACTAGGAATTTAAGAAAATTATAAAAACAGATAAGTACTTAATAAAAATTTAAAAAGAAAAATAAAAAAGCTAAATTATATTAAATAGAAGTTATCACTTTTCTTAAAAAGTGATGTTTTTTGGAATTTTCTTTTTGGAACTTGTTCTAACACTGAAAATGAACAACTTTTGTGAAAACACTATTTATGAAACTTAAAAATAAGCAATTTGGACACTAATTTTGTTGACAGATTGATAAAAGGAAAATGAAAATGTGAAAAAGCACTTAATAGGCACAAAGGACTGAACCAAGGATGAAATATTCTATAAACAACTTATATGCACTGGAAAGAAGCTAAAACATGCAAAATAACACTACTGATAAGCAATAAGCAACTAAATAAGCACTATGAGAACTGTACTGCACACAGAAATGGGACAAAGTACAAGCCCCTTGCAGGCTTATCAAATAAGCTGATAAGTACAAAATTAGCTTTGAACCTTTGAGAATGGTGGATGAGCTTCCCAAAAAGCCAAATCACACAAGCTCAAGTTCACAGGAAAGCTTTTTAGGAGCTTATGAAAATGCTCACCTATACTGATTGGTCAGTATAGTGAGTAGTTTTGTGGAAATCTTTTGAGCAAAATAAGCAATAAGAATAAGCAGATAAAAGGGAAATGAGCATGCAATCAACAAACTAG
The DNA here is from genome assembly GCA_014162995.1 of Artemisia annua. NCBI lineage: Eukaryota > Viridiplantae > Streptophyta > Magnoliopsida > Asterales > Asteraceae > Artemisia > Artemisia annua. Next base: position 419,288 of record LBNU01036658.1, on the reverse strand, counting down.
CCAGCTAAGCTTCCAAAAGAACCAAAATACAGAAGCTAAGTCTAATCAATGAAGCTTATGCAAGCTTGTGAAGTGGGCTTATCAAACAAAGATCCTGGGAGCAAGGGAGGTCAAAGCTTACACAGGCAACTTCAAGGCCAAATTACTATGATCAAATGATGTTCAAAATCCAAATTTCCTTTTGATTCAGACTTACAAGCAACCAAATATTACAAATCAACAAGAAATTAGCAATCTCAATCAGTATTAAACCCTACAAATGATCCAAAAGATCTGTCCATTTTTTCAGTTAAACTTTTTGACTTTTTGATTTTGATGAACACTTTGACTAAAATGAACTTTGATCTTAATTTACTGAGTGATTATGTTGAATTAAGCTATATTGAGACTAGATTGAGCAAACTTAACAACTTTTAAAGAGATTTGAGAGTTGGTGATTACTAAAAGTCTCACAGTAAACAAGAACAAGAGTGAAATTATGATTTTGACTTTTTGCTGAATTGGTACTGAGTTTTATGACCTTTTGGCACTAATATTACCTAGAATAACTTGCAGAGACTAAAAATACCAACCCAAACAACTTCTGAGTCCACAAACTCAGCAATGCCAAACAACCCTTTACACTATGGATTTTTTTTATTTTCAAACTAAATGATTAATATAGAACTTACAACTGATTTATATCAACTAAATATGATCTAAGAACCTTAAATGAGCACAGAAATACAAGCTTGGACCACAAATACCTAAGAATTACTAATATGCTATAATGACAGTGAAATCAAGAACATAAGCACAATAGAATCTAAATGAACAAGTACCTCATCTTAGCCAATAAATTTACTTAAACACACCTAAGAAGCATAAATCTACAAAGAAAAATAGTAAACAAGCAAGAATTCAGAGGAATGAAAAATTGAGTTTTGGCTTACAATTTTGCACTCCAGCTAAAAACCAAGAACCAGGACCTTAGAACCAATCTTATAGGCTTCCACAAGCCACTAAACCCATGGCCATCCAAAATACACCATGCTCCAGCAATCTACAGTCTTCGACCTGCAATTTTTTATTTTTCACTATATTTTCTTGATTTTTTTTGTATTTTTTGATTTTTGATACTAAACTGAGTTTTATGGTTTCTAAAAGCTTTTATAAGCTTTCTAGGAGCTTAAGTGAGCCTAAGAGTCCATAAACACAACTCCAAATAACATTAAACAGAATTGAGATTTTTGAATTTTTGAAAGTGCATAAACTGAATTCACAAAGATAAACTGAAATTGATTATCATTAAAAACCTTGGTATGGAAGTTATGCATGAACGTAATGCTCATAATTTCCCTCTAGACTTAGCTGGTTTGGAATACACTGAGGACACTAGAATTACAACTTTAAAGCTTGAAATTACACTAGAATTTAAGTAAACTACAATTCGACACTATTTAAGCTAAATTACACTAGATAATCTTCATCTCTGCATCTTCTTCTATTTATAGGAGAGATTAGGGCTCCAATGATCCTTCTGAGCAATTCCCACTTCAATCCTTAGCCCTTGGATGCCGTAGATTCAATCCTGGCCTTCCACGTGTTTTTGGCGCCAAAATGGTAAACTGCCAATTACACTATTTTATAACAAGAGGGGGTGGTGGGATGTGATGGTGAACAGAGGTGGTGGGTTTGGGCGGTGGATTTGACTGGCAAGTGGTGATGGTGGGGAGTGAATACCAGGGTGGTATTTGCAGTGGTTTTGGAGGGGTGGGGGATGGGTTTGACTATTTGACCCTGGGAGAGTTATAAACGAAGAGGTGAGTGGGCTGTGGATGTTTTGGGCTTGGTGGGCTAAAGGGTGGAATGGGATTATGTTTGTGTTTGGACTTGGACTGGATTTGGTATTTGGGTTTGGGATTTATAATAGATAAAGGGTCCGTTTGGTTTTATGATTTGTAACAAGGACCAATGTTGTAATTTGGTGAAATTTTAGGGACTGATTTTGTAATTTCTCCAAAGTTCTCACAGGGTCCATTCTTGCCAATGTTGAATAGTATGAGGACTTGTTGACTTTCCCACATTTCTGAATATCCAGGGACTAAAACTGCCAAGTCTTCAAAGTACAGGGACCAAACTTGTAATTTCACCAAATTTCATACCCAAGGACCATTTGTGATAACTTTTACTTTCCAAGGACCATAAAAGACTTTTTCATCCAAAAATATTTGCTCAGGGGCCATTTCTGCCAAATTTGAAACTTGAAGGACCATTTGTGTAATTTTTATAAACTTGCCACGAAAGGACTAAATATGATAATTTGTGATTTCAAAAGGACCTTTGATGACTTTTTTATTGAAAATTAATGCTTAGGGACTAGTTTTGTCAATTCTTGATAGTTGAGGGACTGAAACTGCCAATTATGCAAACTTTGGTTGTTTTTCATTTGTTTTTGTTCTTTTTGCATCTGAAACATACAAAACACTCTTTTGTAATATTTTACCATTTTGATGCATTATTGGGTGTTTTTGGATGTTTTGGCAGTTCAAATAGAATCAAAATGATGAGTATTTACACACTCATCAATCCCCCACACTAAGATATTGCTAGTCCCTAGCAATCTTTAAGGAAAACTTAATGGATTTGATGTCTCTTTACCAAAAGCCATTACTTTTCAAGAACTCAAAAAGAGTTATGCTAAATATTTACTTAGCGACTATGTTATACTTACACTATTTTATGTTCAAATCCATTTAAATACTGTTGGACGCTAAAATGGCCTAACAGGTTCAATCCCAACTCTCAGCTAAAAGGTCATTGAAAAATGTGTTCATTTCTTGGGGCTAGGTCTTTAAGAAATGGTACGTCGTCACCCAAAAGAGATGCATGTAATAAAGGTTTCCCCGCCGATTTATACCTTTTAAGATAAAAATGATTTCATTTAAACATTCTGCGATTAAAATGGAGAAAAACTGCAACCATAAACAAGCTAACGAAGGTTACATGCACCACTCAAATATAAAAAAATCAATTGTCATAACTCACGGCACCAATTAATATCAATAACAGAATTGTAATAATTTCCCCATTTCACAACAAAAGGAACTGTGTACAACAAAAGGAAGGGTATAAATTAATTTAAGAACAAATATATTTATTGAAAATAAATATATACTCAATTAGTATAAGGAATTAATGAAGATTTTAATTTGCTTGATATTTTAACAGAACCGAAGTGGCTAAATGCCTATAAAAGCATCGTATAAAACCAACTCAAATTAAAGTTTACACCAAGTCACCAACTTGTTAGAAGTATTACATTTAGTACGTGTTTTTCGATATTCATGATCAGTATGATGACTAGCAAAATCATGCTCGTAGTTTGTTTGCTAGGTAATTTCTCATGAATTGTGATACTCGATATTGATTTACTTTTAATTGTAGCATAATGTGTATTAATGTTTGAAATGCAGTTGCTCAGCAAATGTGTACAATGATGGCACGGGAGATGACTTCCGAAAGCATTGTTACTGATGGTGGCAAGACATGCGTTGAAACAATGGAATTGTGCAGCCTTAATTGTCCGCTAGGTTGTTGCCAAGACAAGTGTGCAAAGGCATATGCCGGCGGCACTGCTGAATGCAAGATTGGTCCTGTAGGAACACATACTCTATGTCTATGCTCGCATCCTTGTAATTAGAATGATGTTTTTTAGATTGAATAATACATGAAATTTTGATTGAGATAGATGTTTGCTACTTTAATTTGGACAATTTCATAGCTAAGTTTTCCTTATTATATATGTCGCAGCTATCTTTTCTTTTTGATTCATTAAACTGGTCTTGCAATATAGACCGGTAGATTATTAAATTGCTACAATATGAACCGACCAATTACGTGAAAAGTGGACAAGGTGTATTTTTTTTACGCAAAAGTAACAATAATTATGCATGTAATATACACCTACTATAACAAATTGACAATCGCAAATCTACATGTGGAATCTTGGTGTTTTGGCATTGTTGGAAATATGTACATTGGCACGTTATTAATCGAACAACACGAAATATTCCATTGGCACGTTAACGTTAATGAGCTACTTAATTATTATATTCGTTTATTTGTTAGTAGAATGAGTATGTAAGTGATCTCTTCCTCGAACAAAAAATATTGTATCTTTCTGGGTGAATATATTGTGCATAATGTATGCGGATTTTAACTAAAGTTTCAAGTGAAACCAACAAAAGTTTCAAGTGACGAGGCAGTAGCACATATATTGATATGATTGATGAGACAACATATGGGCATAAATTTATTAAGCAACAGTTCAATGTAACGCCAAGAATTGGTTGGCAAATAGATCCCTTTGGTCATTCGGCAGTGCAGGCTTACCTATTGGGGGCTGAGGTCAGTTATTCTTTTCTATACTATTGAACTAAAATGTTTTTCGCATTTGACCCGTTGTAGACCAATACATAGCTAAAGTGGTTGAAGCTTAACTAAATGCCATTTTTATTTTTTGCAGTCACATCTAATCATCTATTACACTACTGTGATAGTTTATGAAGTCAAGTTTTTCACATGCTCAGCAATTTGACTGAGTTAGCATAAAAAGATTTGAAAAGGAAAACATTCAAAGTGTTTGTGTTTTCAAAGAAGATTGAAAAACTTAATTATATAGGTGAAATCGCCGGCTACCTTCAAGCATGATGAGGACTGGATGGAAGTGGGGCACTAGGCCTTGATCCGAGTTTTGTGACACACGTCTTTCGATATGATGGAACCCATTTGGGTGGTTTTAGTGTATTCTGGAAACCAACAGGTCTTCCAAGGTTTCACAAAAGCTCAGATGCACGACTCAACCTCAAGACGCAGGCTAGAGTCCAATGATGACAAGGTTTTTGTATTCCTCAAGACGCAGGATCAACACACCACTAACCCCTTATGCACAGGTTAGTTTCCAGGATCGTGTTTGGTTTATTTGTAACCCTTAAATCGCAGTTACAAATCACCAATAACACTTCGAAGCTCTTGATACCAATTGTGGTAATCAGAGTATTGCAACACAGCAGGTGTTATCACGATCAAACAAAACAGAAAATGAGAACAAGAAGAATCTGCCTAACACGCAAATTTTATTGAAGAAAAACTAACTCAAAACTTCAATTGGTACAGAGGTAAATCCTTACCCTTCACGGTATATATAGAATAACCTATTCTTGTTAGACTATAACTAGGGTTACTCTTTTACTTAAACTTATAATTATCTAACTTGCTGGAAGATAATTAATACATATTAAGTAAACATAGTAGAGTTGGACTTGCACTCCAACTTGTATTCCTTGAATCTGATACACGCATTGCAGCCACAATCAGACACCACTCAGGAATTCGCCAACAAAAAGGTATATAAATGCATGAAGCATTAGTAGCAATGGTAAACTATAGAAATGAAGCAGGATATGAAATGTGAGAAAACACTTTCCAGTTTAGCGGTGAAACTATTTCCATTTACAAACTTTTTAGTCTTAACTTGAGTGGACATGAGATTTTATGTTGTAATTTTCCTTTATATTAATGAACATAGAAATGGATGTATGCATGCATATGTTTTGGAGCACCGGTATATTTAAATGTTGGGAAATTTTATTGTGTTTTTCGCTTTATGTTAGTCTCTTGAAGTTATAAGACGTCATACGACGTTTATGTATAATCTTTCAACCAAAGCAATACTACCGTATACAAACACTCCGCAGCAACGCGCGGGCTGGAATCCTTGTTGTAAACATAGCTTAATATTTTGTAATGCTTAAATCTTTAAAAAAAAAAAAAAAAAAAAAAAAAAAAAAAANTCTTCTGTTCTTGGCAGGTTATCGAAATATGTCTTTGGATCGTCGACTCGGGTTGCTCCAAGCACATGACCGGGAATTTAAAGCTGCTGATCAAGTTTATTTGGAAATTTATGGGTACTGTACGCTTTGGTAATGATCATGTAGCAGCTATTCAAGGTTATGGAGATCTTCAGTTTGGGAATTACTTAATCACTCAAGTTTACTACGTCGAAGGGTTGGGACACAATTTGTTTTCAGTTGGGCAGTTTTGTGATGCAGATTTAGAGGTCGCCTTTAGGAGAAATAAGGTTTTTGTTAGAAATTTGGTTGGAGATGATCTCGTAACTGGAAATCGTGACACTAACCTTTATGCTATCGACATCAATACAATGGCCTCTACATCACCAATTTGTCTAATGACAAGAGCATCTCACACAAAGTCTTTGTTATGGCATAGAAGATTATCCCATCTCAATTTCGACACCATCAACAAATTAGCCAAAAACAACATCGTCAATGGTCTCTCTAAGTTCAAATACACCAAGGATCACTTATGTCCATCATATGAACAAGGAAAAAGCAAACGAGCATCATATAAACCCAAAACCGTACCCAGTTCGGAAGCAAGGTTACATCTATTACACATGGACTTATGTGGCCCACTGAGAGTTGAAAGCATAAATGGAAAGAGTTATATTCTTGTTATTGTCGATGATTATTCAAGATATACTTGGGTAAAGTTTTTGAGATCAAAGACGAAGCACCTGGCAACATCATCACCTTTCTGAAGCGCATTCAAGTTCTACTTCAAGCTCCAGTAAGGATTGTAAGAATAGACAATGACACAGAATTCACCAATCAGGAGTTAAGATCATATTTTGAAGATGTTGGAATCACACATCAGACATCAGTTGTTAGAACTCCACAGCAGAATGGGGTAGTTGAAAGAAGAAATAGAACTCTTGTGGAAGCTGCTCGCACAATGCTAATTTATTCTAGTGCACCACTATTCTTATGGGATGATGTTGTAGCCACTGCTTGTTTCACTCAAAACCGATCCCTAATCCATCCAAGATTCAATAAAACACCATATGAGCTTGTGAACAATCGGAAACCGGATATCTCTTATCTTCACGTGTTTGGCGCTTTGTGCTATCCGACGAACGACAGAGAAGATCTAGGAAAGTTGAAAGCTAAGGGTGATATTGGAATCTTCATTGGTTATTCAGAAAACTCGAGGGCATTCAGGGTGTATAATAGGAGAACAAAAAGGATAATGAAGACGATGAATGTGAAGTTTGACGAGATTTCACAAATGGCTTCTGAGAGACTCGCTCTAGAACCCGCGCTTAACCCAATGGCTTCTAATCAAACCAGATTAGGACCCGCACCAAACAGTGAGACTTCTGGACACATCAGTTCAGGACTCGTACCTCAAGGATCTCAATCAACAACACCCGATAAACCTACAGAACAAGAACTGGAAAATTTCTTCGAGTTAATGCTTGATGAATACTATGGTGGAACTTTGAAAAATGCATCTCAACATCATTCCGCTGCACCCGCTCAAAATCATCAACCACCACCACCAACACAAGATGCATCTACTACAATCGATGCTGAAGCACCAACTCCCTCAACATCATCAACATCTACTCCAGCAACTCCGGTTATTGAAATTGTTCTAGCAAGAGTTGATGAGCATAATCAAAACACAAACTTTCAAGAAGAACCCACACAAAACCAAAACAATGCTGCGTTAGAAGAAGAAGTATTTGAAAACCCATTTGCAACAGACTCTGTTGAATCTTCTTCAAGGTTACAAGAACCATCTAACACGCATCTGTTAAACCCAAGGTACCCTTCTACACTCCAATGGACTAAAGACCATCCAATTGAACAAGTTATTGATGAACCTTCAAGGCCAGTACAGACGAGGAGACAACTTGCCACCGATCTCGAATTGTGTATCTACATTTGTTCATTAAGTCTCAAAGAACCAAAGAACATTTGGGAAGCAATGGCAGAAAACCCATGGATAGAAGCTATGCAGGAGGAATTTCTTCAATACAAGTTACATGATAGTTGGGAACTTGTTGAACGACCACTTGATAAACGTGTTCTTGATCTCAAGTGGTTGTGGAAGAACATAATGGATGAGGAAATGACTGTAATTCGCAACAAAGCTCGTATCGTGGCAAAAGGATATCTGCAAGAAGAAGGGATAAACTTAGAAGAATCATTCGCGCCTGTAGCTAGACTTGAAGCAGTCCGGATTTTCTTAGCCTATGCAGCTCACAAAAACATCACAGTCTATCAGATGGACATCAAAACAGCTTTCTTGAATGGAACTCTGAAAGAAGAGGTGTATGTGAGTCAACCAGAAGGATTCATCGACAAAGATCATCCAGACTACGCCTACAAGCTTAAGAAAGCCATCTATGGTTTAAAACAAGCTCCAAGAGCGTGGTATGACGAACTATCATCTTTCTTGCTCAAAAACAATTTCACAAAAGGAAATGACACATTGTTTGCCAAAAAATACAAAGATGATATTTTGATCGTTCAAATTTATGTGGACGACATCATTTTTGGATCAACCAATCCTAACCATTCAAAACATTTTGAAAATCTCATGAAAAGCAAATTTGAAATGTCCATGATGGGTGAACTAAAATTCTTTCTTGGTTTACAAATACATCAATCCTCTCGTGGTATTTTTATAAATCAAGCTAAATATACGATAGAGATTTTGAAAAAACATGGTATAGAAAATTGTGATTCTGTTGGTACACCAATGGTCACTTCACCAAAAATTGGTGCTGATTTGTTTGGGAAACCCATCGATCTGAAGAAATATCGGAGCATGATCGGTTCTCTCATGTACCTAACTGCTAGTAGACCCGATATTGAATTTGTTGTTTGCCTATTAGCACGGTTTCAGGCAAAGCCTACCGAACTTCACCTCAAACAGGTTAAACGGATCTTTCGGTACCTACGAAGAACCATTAACATGGGACTTTGGTATCCGAAGGATTCGGGGTTTCAACTAACAGCATTTTCAGATGTCGACTATGCAGGTGATCAAGTTACAGCAAAAAGTACATCGGGTGGAGCACAGTTTTTGGTTGAAAAGCTAGTAAGATGATCGTCAAAGAAACAGGATTGCACTGTACTTTCAACAGCAGAAGCCGAGTATGTGTCTCTATCTGCGTGTTGAGCCCAAATTCTTTGGATGCGGACACAGCTCACAGATTATGGCTTTACTTTCGACAGAATACCTATGTATTGTGACTTGAAAAGTGCCATAGCCATCTTGTGCAACCCCGTGCAACATTCTAAGACGAAGCATATTAGAGTCCGCTACCACTTCATCAAAGAGCACGTAGAAGAGGGTACTGTTGAATTACATTTTCGTTAAGACGGAATACCAACTTGCTGATCTATTTACTAAAGTCCTTCCAAAAGATAGGTTTGACGATTTAATTCGACGAATTGGCATGCGAAGCCTAACCCCTGAGGAGTTAGAACGTCTTCTCGAATCTTCTTGAAAAATGTTTTCAAAACCGCTTCGCTGTAAATATTTTTGAAAAACAAAATACAAAATTTGAAAAACCAACAAAAACAAAATACAAAAATAGAAAATTTCAAAAATACAAAAACAATATAATATCCAAAAATCCCAAAATATTCTTCTCACGACATGTCTCTCGTATAATCGATATTATGTACGTTTCTAGAAATGTCAGTCAAAAAATGACACGGATATGTACATGCTTGAGCGGGAGTTCACTAAATGTTTTCTAAAACACGTAGTTTCTTAAATTTTCTCAAAAGATGGCTTTCGTATACTTAAGTACGAACCCGGGCTTCAATCATGACTTCTGATTATTTCAGATCAGGACTCGGACGTTCAAAATTGAAATTCTTTTCAAAAAGTTCGAGTATAAACAAACAAAAAGATTTCATGCAAAAACTCGTTTTCACAACATGACTTGTGTACATTTCAGTACATAACTCGCACTTCAAAAAGATAACTCCCTCCAAACCCTTAAAAATTGATGTTTAAAAAATATGCTCTACTTAAGGGGGAGTATAAAAGTCAAAAGAAAAAGTTTCGATTTCATGCTTAAACAAAATCCGTCTATCTTTCCAAAAGCTTTTCATTAATCAGTTGATATAAAAAATATCACGATATGCTATTTTTGAGGCGGAGAAGACGTGATTAAAATGTGATCTAAAACGTGATTTATATGTGATCAAAGATGGTTAAAGATTGTTGTTGTATCATAAAAGAGCTAGACTCAGTTATAACCCTTGAATTGACGGATCTTAAATATCAGTAATCGAAAAGACTGTCCAAGTAGAATGTACCAATTCGAGAAACTCTGATTAGACATGAACTATGACGGGTCTAACCTTCTTTTCGAGAAGTGTTAACAACATCAAGATGGTTATTAGAGCTAGTTGTCACCTAAAATCTGATAATGGATCTCTTTAACTATACAACGCAAACGTGTCCCTCAGGGGATTGTCTATTCAGAGTGGATCAATTCAATAGTGCAAACTTCTCCCGCATGTGTAAATTTCTTATAAAATTGCATGAGCACATGTGAAGGGGGAGTCCTTCAACAGAAATCAAAACTCTCAAAGTGTTGACAAAAATATGTTTTATGATCATAAACACTTTGAGAAGATTTTCAAATGTTTGGTTTTATGGCAACAATAGGATAGTCATGAAGATATAAGGTGACTAAGGTTAGGAAAAACCGTCCGATGATCCGCCAGAGCCGAAGGGATCTACCCAAGGACAGTTCCAATAGATTAGAATTAGAAGTCCTTAGGTATGATTGAAAAAAGGAGTAAAGAATGAAAGGAGAAATAAGGGGTTGAAGAATTAAAAAGAAAAGTAATGAAAAGGGTGAAAAGAAATAGCCCTCCAGATGTTCAACCTTAGGGTAGACACCAGGTTCAACTCATATGCTACTGGTTGTTACTAAGGTGACACCGGTATTGAAGACAAGACGTCATGGACCCAGTGACGCACTGCACTTAAACCTTCTAGCCACTCGGGTATCTCTCAAAAGGTACTTGTTTCATTCTCACGGAGAACCTTGCATAATCTATCGACCTCTCACTCCGAGATGTGTTGATATTGAAAAGGAGGCCCTCTGCTCCATGCCTCCGACGACTAAATGTGCACTTATTGAGTCTAGAGCCCCGAGATTCATCAAAAGATCTCTTAGGAACACTTAATATTCTTACACTGGTAATTCTACATCAATGGATACCAGTTGTATATTATCGAGTCCTACGCAGATCTTAGCAATCTGCCGAGAACGTTTATGAGAGGATTTACTTATGTATTTCTCAATGATTGAACGGAAATCTTGCCAGGGTCAACATCAAACAGCCCTGACAGCAGGTCACTTCGGTAATCTCTTGTGGGTTACGCTTAGTGTTTGCGGTGGTTTCAAACGGTCTACAGTCGTGGGGTGATCTCCAACGACTCACCTAATCGTTGGGATACTTCGGTATGTCAGTGAAAGCCCTTTTGGGGGTATCTAATTAGGAACGGCCTTGGTAAGGGTTAGAAGGAGTCTTCACACTATGCTGATGACGATATCTAATTTCGATCCTGTAAGTACCGGTTGTTTTATCACTAACAAATTTTATGCAGCTACAACCACCATCGTGACACAAAGTTTCCACATGCTCATACATACATCACAAAGTCAAAGGAAAGTTCTCACAAAGATCAAAGGATAGCAACAGTCAATGAAAGATTCTACGCCAAAAAGAAGAATCTACAAAGTAAAGTGACAAAGATCAAAGTGAAAGAACGGGAACAACAAATGTATGTATGACAAACACTAAAGACGTATGAGCATGTTGGAATGGCGTTTAACCTTCAAAGACAAAGATGTGACGAAAGGCAGATGACATCGTATCACAACAACAACAAAGAACAAAAAACAAAGAACAAAGAAAAGTCACTCATCAAAGATCACAAAGCATGAAGGAACAAAGACTAAAGACTATTCTACAAAGACGTCCAGAGGTATGAATGTTAAAGTTAAATGACAAAAGATGATGACGTCGCGCAACCTCAATGACCAACACTTAGGGGGAGATTGTTAGGATCGTATTTTATTTATAAAAAGTGTCGGTCATTAAATCTTGTAATAGGTTGCTTTAGAATGTTATTTAGTTCATGTATTCATATTTTGATAATGTCTAAGGGCTATTTATGCAACAATGTAAAACTTATGTAAAGCCCTAGAATTCCACTATAAATAGTGGTGTAAAACCTCATTTGGAGGTTGGTTGGTTCTCATGTTATGCTAAGGTTATTATTTTCACACTCTTGAGTTACCTCCCACTTTCTCTCTCTACTCTCTTTCTCTCTCTAGGATTTACGCCATATTCTTTAGTGAAATAGGTTGTTCTACGGTCCTACAGTTCATAATATAAACTCGAAATTGGTAGAGATCAAAACATAATCATAAGTCGCTTTATTATATTCACATATCCAAGCAATCACAAGAGGTTTAGCCTCTCATGGCTAGTGAGTTCATAATAACAAAAGTGAGTAAATGGTAAACAAGAGACATACAGATTGGATTGATCAAATGATTACACAAGTGTCACAAGTAACCAAGAATTCGACAACAACAAGTATATACCACCCCTTATTCTGATTCGTTCACCCTCGTAACTTGGCTCTGGATCACATACTGCTTCGAACTTAACTTTGTGAAATTGATTATAGAGTGTAGAGTTCAAATGCTTGCAAATGATCTCTATTTATAGGCGATCTGATAGGCGAAGTACGGCGCACTTAGTTTCTGAGTGCGGCGCACTTTCTTATTTTCTTGGCGCCAAAGTTTCATAAATGCAGAGGAAGTACGGCGCACATAGTTTGTAAGACCGGCGCACTTTTATTTATCTGACTTCCTTTGACCGAGAGGTAAGTGCGGCGCACTTATTTGTAAAATCCGCGCACTTGGCTTGCATGAAAAGCTAATCATGGAAGACTTCATTATTTATTCACTTCAAGTGGCGAAATAGTAGGTTTTTAGGTGTTTCATGCTCAGACCATCCAATAGTGAACCTGCATTCATTTTATGCTATTAAGTACCGAAAGTTCACGTAAAATGATCATAAAATATATAGAATAATGCTCAAGAAATATGTATAATTAGAGCGTTATCACTTGCCAAAGTTAATCCTTTAGAGGGTTCAAATATAGTACTTATTGATACCATCCAGAAAGATGTAGTATCAACGGGAGTTGTCAAACTCCAATAGATCTATCAACTATATTCGCGTTCGCATGGGTAAAATATCCCAAATGATTAGATTCATGAATTTTAGTTATGTAGTGATGGCAGATAGTTTACTCGTGCAACAACCAAAGAAAAAGACTTGTATTCGGTTAAAAGCATGTATCCCCCTCACAGGGTTGTAAAGCATTTAAAAGTGAGGCTATGAAAACTCACCCGAGCTTAGGGAAATATGATTGATGTCAAAAGTGACTCGGAGACTAGACTGCCTACTCACGTATCCTGGGGTTTGTTGGTGTGGGTGTATGTCATGCTTTAGTTATCTTGTTTTAATTTTTCTCAAGTAATCATTCTTAGGGTTTTTAGTGTTAGTTATAACATAACACCGTTCAGGCCATCACAATCCAGAATTATATAAGACTCCTCACATGAAGCTCCCTAGTATTGTATTATGTTATCAACATAATACCATTCAGGCCATCATAATTCAGAAGTATATAACCCTCACATGAAGTTCCCTAGTATTGTGTCACGTTGTTAAATATTTTAGATTATAACATAACATTGTTCGGGCCATCACAATTCGGAAGTATAAGACTCCTCACATGAAGCTCCCTACTATTGTATTATGCAGCCAACATAATACCGTTCGGGTCGTCATAATTCAAAAGTTAATACTCCTCACATGAAGTTCCCTAGTATTGTGTCATGTTATTAAGTACTAGTCTTAAATATAATGTATCACCATTCGGGCCATCATAACTCAGAAGTATATGCAATAATCGTTTGAGAAGCCAGGACACTTTAAATCGTAAACCCAGCAAACTCGTCAAAGCGAAATATTCACATGATGCTCCTCGCATGAAGCTCCCTACTATTGTGACACATCACATAAAAAGATAGCACTTTTATTTATTAAGCAAATGTTTCATTTTATACCCTTATAGTTTATATATTTTTAAAATCTACCCTAGACTTATAAACTTATAACATTTAGGCATTTAAGTTCCTAGACTTTACACAATTAGCCCCTATACTTTTATATTTTGAGAAAATAGCAGAAATGACCCTTAAACTTATAAGTATTCAGAATTTACCATTTATACCATTATTTTTATAACATTTGCAAAACTAGTCCTTATGAGTTTATAACTATTTATCTTTTTATCCTAAGGTTATATAACTTTGCAAAAAGGGTCCTTATACTTATAACTTCTAAGAAATGTCAAAAATAGTCCCAAACTTAATATTTTCAGAAAGTTACCATATATACTCCTATGCATGAAAACTATTGCATAACTAGTCCTTTTTCCATGCAAATTATATTTCAATGAGATAATTAAATTTCCCAGCTTATGTTTAGTTAATATATACTTAACTAAGTCTCCTAATTCAGATTATATCATATAATGAGGCAATTTAGCACATAAACATGTAATTATCTATAATTAGGATTTTAAAATGAAAACTTCTAAACGAAAATGGTCAAGGCTTATCTAAGGGTTATAAGGCATATCCTAGAAGTCCTAGATCAGTACTAAGGCCATTAGAATCAAAGTGGAAGCTTACCTAGGTCGTGGGAACTCTAACGTGGAAACTAGGGTTTTCTAGGCCTAAAATGGAACTCGACAAGGACTAAGGCTCTAGTTCTCGACTCCTAAAGGTTCTAAGGGTTTTATACTACAGAAAGGTGTAGGTAAAGAATAGAGGGAAGGTGTGAAGAGAAATGGTGGAGGAAGGGGGGGTATTTATAGGTGCGTTTGGCTTAGCGATCAAGAAAAGGAAGCAAGAGGTGGCGAGGGGGGGAGGTGACTAAGCCAAGCTACTAGCTGACTATTCAAGCCTAGAAGGATGACTAAGAGCAGATATGGCTAGCTAGGGGGCTGCCATAGGGTGTTTGTGGTTGTAGTTTTGCCGAGCACCAAGGAGGTGACAAAGAGGTGATGCACCTCCTTGTGTGCTAGCTTGGGAGGTGCTATGGTGCTTACTTGGTATAAAGAGGGTGCTTGGTTGTGGTATTTGAGGTGCTATGGTAGCTTAGTTTAGGTGTTATGTTTAGTTTTAACCTAGTTTTGTCTAGTGAGAGTTTAGGGTTTAGCTTAGGTTTTAGAGCCTATATTAGTGTCCTATAAGTGTTTAGTGACTAATCCTAAGTCCAAGGAAGCTTATACTAAGTGGTGGTAGCTTATGGTAAAGATTTGGGATAGTTTAGACCTAGTTCCGGAAAGTTATGACCTAGTTATGGTTTTGTGCTTAGGGGACTTGTACCTAAGTTCTATGGGGTTGTACTAAGGTCTAAGGGTGCTAAGGTATCCTATTGTTCCTAAGGTAACTCATACATAAGCCTTGAACACTTTCAAACTAGTTCAGATAAGCAATTAGGGTTTTGTAAACACATAGGCCTAATTAGGGTTTATTAGGGTTTTGTGATGAGTTTAGGGTGTTAGATTGATAGATTACTTATTGCGGTGTTGTTGTGATTTTATGCTTGACATACCAAGAGTTCACATGATCTGAGTGTAGAGATAGTTGGCTTGTGTAGATACGTGAGCAGGTCTAGAGAGTCATGCAAGTAATGAATGTACATAAAAAGCAAAAATTTACCTGTGAAATACCTACTATAGGTATTTTTAATGGGAATGATAGTGATGAGATTTTGTGGGTTGCTACACAAGAGTTCCAACAATTAATTTTACGACCTCTACTCCTAAGCCACGAAAAAAACAAACGAATATAATCAAAAAAAATCACTTTTCCTCATAGACTTAGAAGAAAAAGTAACGCTATTACGATACCGCCATAAACACCAAACTAAGGCCACAACAATGACATAAAATCGATCTTCGTCCCTTTTTGATGCTCTCCATTCTTCAAACCATTGGGACCATTCGAACCAAGAAGAAAACGATGGCATGTCAATATATCGGTCCACACGCGAACCAAACGCCAGATGTTAGAAGCCACCTAACAATCAAAGAAAACATGATCAATAGACTCCATACCAATCTTACATATCGGACATTCAATCGAAGAGATCTCGAGGCCCCGTTGCCTCAACGATAGGTTTAACCGAGTAGGAAGTCTATCCAAGATAAAACGCCAAATAAAGACATTTATCGAGAGATGAACCTAACCCAATTCCGAAACTTACAAAGCTAAAGCAGCTTCATTAAGTTAACCTATGATATGTCTCTTCCGATTCTAATCCCAAGCATCGTGAACTCTACGATCCGAGAGCAAGCAATCCACATTTAAATCTAAATGATACAGACGATTAAACCTTAACATCAAAGGACCATTACCATCCCAATTTGTGATGAACTGGAAAACGAGTAGAGAGTCATATAAATTAAATGGTAACTGGAATTGAGTCACTTGCAACCACACCACAAAAATGTTATCGGTCTCAACCTTATTTTTTATGCATGGTATACTATAGGATACCATTAATTCCAAAAACCCTATCTAGATCCTTCCTCGCCTCGATTTAACATTGCCTATAATGATCTTACATATTCAATTCCCAACTTCCACTTCATATTCCATATTTGGAAAACTTGATTTGTCATATAACTTATTGGTCCATGTCCCAAGGTTAACATGATCTTGTAGAAACTAATAAACCAAAGTGGCTAACTTGTATTACTTGATAAACCAAAGTGGTTACAAGAGAAGTATAAATACATAATATAAAAGACGATGCCGTAATGCTAGACGAGCTAATGGGCCGACACAAGTGGGCCGACCTTATTAACTAACAGATCTCTATTGAGTGGTTAAGTCTCTCACTTAGGGCATCCGCAATGCGGTGACCTAGCACCGTTCAATGAAATACTTTACATGCCAGCTCACCATCCAATACCACTGTGGGGCTCGTGCGTGTAAAATAAGTTCTTATCTGCTTACACCGTGTTTAAACGATTATGGTGGGGGCCCTCATCTCATGCATATTATTTTTGGAAGGGAATATGCATAGTAAGAAGAAACGTTTATCTGGGTTTGTAAAAAAGCCCACAAACTATACGGTTACTTAACAGAATAGGCTACCAAATTTAACAAAGAAGTTAACCAAAGTATAAAATATGCTGTTTTCTAAAATCCTTTTGGATAAAGTAAAGAAAAAGATCTGTCTTTTACAAAAATATCACTTAAATATTTTATAAATTCGAATGTGTATAAATTGTAAAGATGAAAAAAATATGATGTGAAAATTCATTAAACTATGTAAGGTTCGATGGATTGCAGGTGTTTTATATTTTAAAGTTAAATGATGATATGGCAGTGATGTGTCACCCTATTAAACCGAAAATAGTTGAATGCATTGCGGATGCATGTGAGATATCTGACTTAGTTGGCATTTGGCAATCTCAAGTTTAATCTTCATCTCTTTGTATTCCTCATGTTACAATAACACCCTTAATTGGTACACGTACATTAACCTTAACTAAACTCCTACTCCACCTAGATTGCATGTACGTTTCATTAGCAGTGGAAGACGTATTAGATCTTATGATAGATTGCTTTGATTGGTTTGGTTTTCGCTATGAGCTAATTATGAAGAACTGGAACCAAAGTAGATATTGTTATATGAATTCTTGTGTGGAAGTATCTTAGTCCTCTGAATGTAAATCTTGATGATAAATAAATATATGTGAATGCTCACCTTAAAGGGGCCTTTCATAGATTTTGTTATCATGGATTATTGATTTTCCAAGAAAGGTCATTTTTATATCTTAAGGTTTGATTGGTTAGCATATATGTATGTCGATTATAAGCCATTTATAGCTGCTCATTGCTGATTATGGAGCTGCAGGTCAAGCACTATCAACAAGCTAAGTGTTTAGAGTTTTGGAACATGTACTGTATCAAACAATTTATATAATTTCATTACCCATGAAAAATATATCAAGCATTGTTAGATTTATTTTTGGATTGATTCTAGTAAAAGTTACCATGTATCTTGCTCATTCGGGATAAGTTGCGTGTTTCGTTAGTCAAGTATATTTGAACCCATACAATGTAAAGTTTAGGTTTGGATGTTGGATGCATTTACTAAATTTATCTCAAATAATCAAGCTTCTAACTGGTGTAATTTGTTACATATTTGTCCATCAATTTGGCAAGATTAATGTCTTGCAAAAGATACTAATATCTAAGAAAAACTCGCCCTTTCAAGCTTTCATGTTCAGTTAATCTTATGTTCTAGTTCTGCTTTCGATTTCTAAATGAAGGAGTTATTCCAACCGTTACTCGAGATTTCAATATCTGTCTAGATATGATCCTCCGAGGGCGAAAAATTAGTTTCGTCTATTTATTCAATGAGATTAAAGAAAATATATAATATATCGAAATCAATAATAATTCATGATAATGCGAACTCAACAAAAATTGTTATGTTCGGTTTTCCTGTTGACCTGTACTGTGTGCATGAGAGTTCATTTTTTATATTCAGTCCATATAGTGGATGGTTAAGCCCAAGGCATTAATAGCCCAATTCCATTATTTCTTTTTTCATTTTTCAGTATAGTAAAGCATATATATATATAAGATCATTTGAAGACCAAACTTTTTTTACATATTAAGGGACTAATCTCCATCATCCATCTTCCCTCCATCTTTATTTGATCTAATGGATGAGATTAATCCCAACAATTTAAAAAACCCACTTCCATCCTTTTTTTTCAAATATTAATATCTTTCAAACCGTTAATCGTTAAGCGAAAAAAAATATACCGTTACGACGAGCATTTAATTATCTTTCTATAGATAGGCATTTTGATATATTTTCGACAATTTTTTTTTTGTTTTTTTCACGTTTTTTTTCATGACCGAAAAAATCACATATGATATATCATATATGATTTCTCGGCCGCGAAAAAAAACGTGAAAAAAAAGAAAAAAAAATTTGTCGAAAGTATATCAAAGTACCCGTCTATAGAAAGATAATTAAATGCTCGTCGCGATGGTGTAATTATTTTCGCTTAACGATTAACGGTTTAAGAGATATTTAAATTATAAATAATGTGTGAAATATTAAATGCTTTTAATCTCAACAATTGATTTCTTTTTAGATTGATGGTGGGGATGAGTCCCTTGGTATGTGATGAATGTTTGGTTTTTTAAATAACTAAACTCAAGTATATATCAATACACCATATCATAAGACGATGACCAACCAAGTTGTTTAAAATGTCTTCAAAAAATAATTGTATGTTTAATTCGACACGACAAAATAAGAGTTTGGATCATCTAAAAGCTAAGTGAAACGACCTAAAGTGTATATAATCATAGTAAGTGATGACCGTATTTCAAAATCGTGCATATGGCATGTTCAGTCAAATTTGGTTTACTCTTTCGAGTTTAACAACTTTGACGCTAACTCATAGCAATATAGCATTCATTACTTGACAATTCACGCCTAATGTAAGTTATAACCACGTAGCTCTTGGAGGAATTCACACTCAACATCAAGACATGTGATTTGTTTGATGCATAGTGCGACTTATGATTTATGTCTTTTGACTACTGCACTAAAAATCAACTTAATGTGTTAAAAGTAAATCATTCTTAGGCCGGGCACAGTGGTGACNTTTTTTTTTTTTTTTTTTTTTTTTTTTTTTCTTTTTTACTCAATAGTTTAACTAAATACATGAACATATTATTTCATGCACACGTGCCCTTAATCATTCAATTCGTGCCATTTACATGTACAAGTTTACCATACTTGCATGATCATCACATGAATCATACATGTCTTGCCATTCAAACCAAACAACTTTGAAAGCTAAACTTACTAAACATGCAAGCTGATTATCATTTTGCAATCCAAACTTACTGATCAATCATATATGCGTACCAAACTATCAAACACTCAAACCATATAGTATCCAACTGTCAAGTCATGCATGATATTAGGGATCGTATACTGTATTTAATTGTTGTTTTTATATAAAAATTGATACTTAATTACTCTTACTATTTACTTGTGATTCAAATGGCCGGAGCAATTGATGAAAGACACGGAATGACGGAAAGTGTCATGAAATGAAGGCCATATGAAGTTAATGTGTCAAAGATCTGATACGACGTATCAAAGATAGTAGGATAGTCGAATACACAAGATGTCAAAAAGTAAACGACGTCAACCGAAGATTGATACGGCGTATTGTTTAAAAAATGCACTCGAGATAATCATTATTTTGCTCCATTTATTTTTCTAGTAATGATTTTTTTTCTTTATTTTTAGTTTCACCAACACAATATAGTTTGTGCACATATTTTTTAGGAAGCACGGAGTAATTATTACATTCTTTTATTTTCTTGTTGTGACCAATGTAAGATATGGTCATGTTACTTCGGCCAAGAACTTTTCTTTTCACGGTAAAATATTTCGTGCTTTAATATATTAAAATTTTACGATAACATAATAATTGATATTCCTTTCATGTTATTATACCGAACTACTTTAGACGGACCTAGAAAGTATAATACAAACTGTTTTCTTTGGTTTAATATTTGAAGGATCAAAAAAAAAAAAAAAAAAAAAAAAAAAAAAAAAAAAAAAAAAAAAAAAAAAAAAAAAAAAAAAAAAAAAAAAAAAAAAAA